>CAODLS010211821.1:0-52228 GCA_948243855.1 Flueggea neowawraea | reverse complement strand
AATGAAAATACTCAATCCTCCCAACAAAATAACCCATCAAATTTTGTCAACTACCGATATTCTGAAAATAATCCATCAAATTTTTCCTCTTTCACAAACTATTAATTCAATCTTATTTTTAATTTGTAAAAAATATGGATTGTAGTATTTTTAATTTAATGTAATATTTAATATTTTATTTTTAATATTTTAATTTTAATGTAATTTTTTTATTTTAATGTAATTTTTAAATTTTATGAATTATTTTTATTTTAATGTAATATTTTTATTTTAACGAATTATTTTTATTTGAATGAACTATTTTTATTTTAATGAATTTATGGTAAAAAATATTAAATGAAGTAGTAGATAAAAGTTAGAGATTAAAAAAAATTTGTATTTAGTGGAAAGCTGAGTAGGCGTTCCGCGATACTCTTAAAGTAGCTCATGGGTTACGGATGAAAAAGTTGAGGGGTTAGAAACTGACGACTTTAATAAAATAATAATAAAAATGATGAACAGACGTCTAATAAAACGACTTCAGAGATCGTAAATTACGAGTAGCTTATAAGTGTGATCTTTCATTACACCCAAAAGGGGAACCCGTGGTGGAGTGTCGACCTCTGATGAACAGTATGGAGCGCCTTGTCTTTTAGCGGCCACATGGCATGATTGGACTGGAGAAAGACATGTCAGCTCTTGCACGTGTGGACTTGTTTGACTAGAAATGACCAAATGGTCCTCCACTAATTTGACTGAAAAGACCAAATGACCCTTCATTTATAAAATTATTAAATGACCGAATACTCCTCTGAAGGAAGACTCAGGAAAGCATGTACTAATGTTTCCAGTTGTGTATATGGTATAATATTTATTTTTTTTAATTACGTACATATGTATTCATTTTAATTTTATAATTATTGTAGTGTAAAATATTGAACTCAATAGTTTATCAAATTCGTAGAATGTGCAAATGTTATTTCAAATCGATGATGAAATTTTTTTGGGAAGGGATTATTCAATAACAAAAATTTAGCAAAAATTGTTGTTGAGAGAAAATTACCATTATATTGTTTAGTAACATAAGTTGAAGAAACCCTCAATTATTGATACAGTGGAGAACAAATAATTTTAAAGACCTGCAAAGTTATGAAAATAACCTTAATTAATTTGCTAAATTTATTTGAATGTTATTGTGCATAATGAAAGAATTTTGTGTAACAATTACACAATACATTAACCTACTTCGATGATATCGAAGATCGATGCGACAACAAATTAATTATTTGAATCTAAATGTGATGCCAATGAAATGGAAGCAATGGGGACATTTTGTGAAATCTCATTGTTTCCCAATTTTTTGGATTTTAGGAAATCAATGCTACCCTTTTAGAAAATGTGAGCGTGCCAGAGAATTTTAAGTTTTTCCAAACTAATAAAGATTTTTGTGCTGTAAGAATTCAACTTTTAATCTGACAGTGTGATGTGGATCAGAAAGCATTTGATTACTTGGTAGGCTTGGATGAGGCGAAAACATAACTTTCAAAGATCATAACTTTTTATCTAGGAAGAGTTACGAGGCGCATAACATATCAAATCGAAGATCTTTTCAAGGCCTACGGTTTGTTATTTGGTGAAATCTGTAAACCCCAAGTTTTAGGCCCAAAAAATGATGTTTAGAACCTTTTTAGAGCAATAGAACATTTTATTGAGGGTGTTTTTGTCCTTTTCTATGTTTGGTTGTAATTTCGGGTTTAAACGCTATTGTGTCGACTTTGTGAGGCAGTTTTGATCATTCAATAATATTTCTAAGACTTCTTCCCAAAATCCTTGAGTTTTGGTTGCCTATTTTCTAGATATTCGTAGAATCAATAGGTTGTAGAAGAATTATTTTCGGCATTCGTGTGCGAATCAACAGACTCAATTAGTTATCTTTTGTTTACAAATTTTTTGCTACGTCAGTTGGTATCGGAGACGAACTGATCCAGTGCATACATGTCGACTAGAAGACAACAAAGCATTAACGAAGTGTACGAAATGGATATGGAGCAACGAGTTCGTGTGATGATTGACGAACAATTTGAGCAGGTTTTTGACCAACTTGCAGAAAGGATGGATGTGATGATGAATAATCGACTCTGGACAAATTTGGGGCTTGACAATCACAACCGCCGAGTTAACTCAGATGTGGAGGACGGTGATGTTGAGGAAGAAGGGGGCGATGTTGACTTTGGCGTCCCCCAAAGGCGTCGCAGAGCAGTGGTAGAGGATGATCGTAGGAGTTGGGAGACGTGTATGAGAACTGAAATTCCTGAGTTTCATGGCAACCTACAACTTGAGGAGTTTCTTGATTGGTTGGCGACTGTTGAGGAAATCCTAGAATTTAAAGGGGTTCCTAAAGACAAACGTGTGCCTTTGGTTGCAACTAGATTACGTGGGAAAGCGACCATTTGGTGTCAACAGCTAAAATTGACCCGTAATAGATTGGGTAAGGCCAAGATTACGACTTGGGAGAAGATGAAGAAGCAGTTGCAGGCCACCCTTTTACCGTACAACTATCAAAGACTGATGTATCAACGGTTGCAACATCTAAAACAAGGATTTCAAATAGTAGATGAATACACAACTGAATTCTATCAGTTAATTGCCAGGAACAAAATACAATAAGCTGAGGATCAGTTGGTGGCACGATATATTGAGGGTTTGAAGCTGCATATTCAAGATACTGTGAACATGTTATATCTGGTTTGTCTCTGTTGTACACTAGAGGGCGTTGATGATTGAGAAGTAGGCTCATCACCGTAGTGGTTCGTTTTTTGCGAACATTGCAGGGGGAGGTGCTAGTGGTGTGGTGGCTGGAAGTAGCAGTGACGTGTGATTAAACAAGAGTGGCGACCAATTTAACAGGGGTAGTAGCACTGCTGGAGGGCTAAAGTGTTTTGGTTGTGGGGAGACTGGACACAAACAATCTGAGTGCATAAAGATTGCTGCAAAAAAGGCACTGTTTGTTGACACTGACGACTATGAAGAGGACGAATTTGACTGGCAATCTAATCTATGATGAGGGACCAGCCGACGAATTACTTGTAGAGGGAGATGTTAGGACGTCCTTGGTAGTGTGACGATCTTGTTTGACGCCGAAAACTGCGAGTACTGATGCTTGGCTACACACTAACATTTTTCAGTCAACCTGTACCATCCTTGGCAAGGTGTGTTATTTTGTGATTGATTCTGGTAGCTGTGAAAATATTGTATCTGCTGAGGCCGTGCAAAAATTGAGCATTGAAACTGAAAAGCACCCTAAGCCCTATAAATTGGCATGGCTGAAACAAGGAGGTGAGGTTTTGATGTCTAAACGAGCTCTTATTTCTTTTTTTGTTGGGTTGAAGCATAAGGATGCAGTGTGGTATGACATAGTAGCTATGGACACCTGTCACTTGTTATTGGGTCGACCTTGGCAGTATGATCGGAGTGTGTATCATGATGGACGTGCTAATACTTACAACTTTATGTTTGAGGGAGTTAAAATTGTGTTGTTACCTAGTAAACAAACTGTTGAACGACCCAAGCCTCGTAATGGCGTTTCTGCACTACTCTCTATGGCTCAGTTTAAGGAGGAGTTGTGTGATTCTGAGATTGGATATATGTTGTTGGGGAAAGAAGTGACTAAAGCACTTGTTGTACCTAAATTGATGGCTCATTTGATTGCAGAGTTCAATGACATTTCTTATGCAGAATTGTCTGACGGGTTGCCAATGATGTGTGATATCCAACACCATATTGACTTGGAGCCGGATGCATCATTGCCTAACCTACCGAATTATAGAATGAACCCACGAGAGCATGAGGAGTTACGCCGGAAGGTGGAAGAATTATTGGCAAAAGGGCACGTTCATGAGAGTATGAGTCCTTGTACAGTTCCTGCTCTGTTGGTACCAAAAAAAGATGGTTCGTGGCGAATGTATGTTGACAGCAGGGCCATCAACAAGATTACTATTATGTATCATTTTCCCATTCCTCGTCTAGATGACTTACTTGATCAAATTAGTGGCTTAAATATTTTTACTAAGCTAGACTTGAAGAGTGGGTATTATGAAATTCGAATTAGCCCGGGTGATGAATGAAAAATTGACTTTAAGACTAGGGAGGGGTTGTATGAGTGGCTTGTCATGCCTTTTGGCTTGTCTAACGCCACTAGTAATTTTATGCATGCTATGAATAAGTTGTTGCAGCCTTTATTGGGAGATTTGTTGTGGTATATTTTGATGATACACTGATTTATAGTGTTAATGCTGAAGAGCACTTGAAGCATGTGCGAGAATTTTTCAATGTGCTGCGTCGAGAGAAATTTTATGTTGCTATGAAGAAGTGTGTTTTTATAGCCCCCAAGGTGTTGTATTTGGGGTATGTAGTTTCAGCCAATGGTTTGGAGGTGGATGCAGCCAAGGTGCAAGTTATGAGGGAGTGGCCTCGACCAACGAATTTGACTGAAGTGATGAGTTTTCATGGTCTGACTTCTTTCTATAGATGCTTTATTGCCAATTTTAGCAGCATTATGGCTCCTATAGCTGGTTGTATGAAGGGTGGTCGGTTTGAATGGACAGAAACGACAGAGACTACTTTTCTGCATATCAAAGAGCGCCTTACTTTTGCACCTATCCTAGTGATTGTTGAACCAAAGATGGTTAACATTCAAGTCCTTTTATGTCTTGATGATGAAAAATGGTGTTTGATACTTTGGTGAAAATTGCAATCAAGCAAAGGATCACTCGAGTAACCAACATGTCCACTTTAGTAACATTCAACCCAGTTTATTTCACTCAAGTACCAAGGAGACACTCACTCAAGTAATGCATCTTTCGAACTTTAGAGGCTACTGGATGCAATGGTCACTCGAGTAACAAGGACGTTCACTCGAGTAATACATGCCTCCGTTCAATCGAGTAACCAAAAGTCACTCACTCGAGTAATGCCATATTTCGGTCTACAAGATGTATTTTTCACTCGAGTAATAGTAAGCTTCACTCGAGTAATCCATGCACCATTTCACTCGAGTAACTCATTGAAGCCCACTCGAGTAATCCATAACACCGATCACTCGAGTAACACTTTTGCTCATTCGAGTAATCCATTGAAGGAAACATCATTTACCTATGACTAACACAATCAGAGCTACAATATCAAGAGTTGGTGGCTCTAACGATCCAAAAAATGTGTCACTTGAGTAACACAAGGTTGTCACTCGAGTAAGGTGATGTAAAGACAGAATTCCGGGAAATGGCTCACTTAAGTAACAAGGACTGTTCATTCGAGTAAGATGCTCTGTCAGAAGCATTTAATGCTCGATTTCTCTATCTCACAACGTCTCAATTCAATACCTCAATGGATCTTTGGACATGAGAAGCTATAAATACATCAAGGGGACTTCAGAAAAGAATATACAACACTTGAGCATTAATTCCAAACAACATCTAAGCATTTAAGCCTTGATTTTCTCTCTCTTATTGATACAAGTTCATTGTTCTTTCATTTCTATCTTTATTGCTTGTATCACTAGTTCATTTATCATTGGTGAGTGTTTCTAAACACACTTCAAGAGTGATTGTGAGTGGGATTAAAGGGCAGATCCTTAGGTTAGTTTTTGTTCTTGAACCAAAATCAAGAATCTTATAAGAGTTCTCACTTAGCTAGAAAGTGAAGTTGTAATCTTTGAGAAGATTGATAGTGAAAATCCTAAGTGGTGAAGCTTAGGTGGTGGACGTAGGCATCGAGTTGGTCGAACCACTATAAGTTCTTGGTGTTCTTTCTTTTATCGCACTCATTTTTGAAGAAAATCCAAAGCTTCTATTACCACACTATTCAACCCCCTTCTAGTGTGGTTATTGACTATACATAGTGCTTTTTGATTTTTCACAGCCTTTTGAATTACATACTGATGCTTCTAAGATAGGTATTGGTGTGGTTCTAAATCAGAGAAGTAAGCCTGTGGCGTTCTTCAGTGAGGAGTTGCCTGGGGTAAAGCTCAACTACAACACTTATGATATTGAGTTTTATGTAGTGGTTCAGGCTGTCAGGCATTGGCGCCACTATTTATTTTAGAGGGAGTTTGTTTTGTTCACTGATCACAAATTATTGAGACACTTACATCAGTAGGATAAAGTGTCACCTCGCCATGCTCGATGGATTGCTTATTCGGAGCAGTTTGCTTTTGTTGTTAAGCATAAGGCTGGAGTTGCTAATTGGGTTGCTGATGCCCTCAGTCGCATAAATAGCTTGTTGGTTTCTGTGGGCGTTGAGGTTCCTAGTTTTTATTCTTTTAGTGACTTGCTTGCTTCTGACCCTTATTTTTCTGTTGTTTATCAAGATGTCCAGTCTGGAAAGAAGACGAATTTTTTGTTGCATGACAATTTTCTGTTTTGGGGGCAATCAGTTATGTATTCCAAATTGCAGTCTACGTCTGTAGATCATTCGTGAATTGCATGGTGAGGGTCATGTTGGGCGAGATCGCACTTTGCAACTGATATTGGCGCCCTATTATTGGCATATTGTTCGCAAGAAGGTCGAAAAGTATGTGCAAAGATGTAAGATCTGTCAGGTGTCGAAGGGTGTAGCCACTAATGCAGGACTTTATATGCCTTTACCAGTCCCTTCTCGGCCTTGGACTGATATCAATATGGATTTTGTACTGGGATTGCCGCGTACACAGCGCGGTAATGACTCCATCTTTATTGTTGTTGACCTGTTCTCCAAAATGGTGCATTTTATTCCTTGCAAAAAGACTACAGATGTTGTTAATGTAGCTTTGTTATTCTTTCGAGATGTGTACCGATATACTCAATTTCTTAGTCACTTTTGGCGCAGCTTATGGAAGATGATCAATACATAGTTGAATTTTAGTAGTGCTTATCATCCACAAACAGATGGACAAATTGAGGTTGTTAATCGATCATTGGAAAATTTATTGCATTGTTTGGTGGACGATCATATGAAGAGTTGGGATCAGAAACTGTGTTAGACTAAATTTGCTCATAATCATGTTGTTAATCACAGTACTAGTTTCAGTCCTTTTCAAGTGGTGTATTCGGCTCAGCCTCGCGGACCACTTGATCTGTTAGCCCTGTCGAGTAAGACTATAATGCTTGGAAAAACTGCTGACTTTGTGACTGGCTTGTAGGACATCCACCAAGTAGTGCACGTCAATCTTTGTGCTGCAAATGCCAAATACAAACAGGTTGTGGATCAGAAAAGAAGGCACTTGGAATTTGATATTGGGGACTTTGAGTGGGCGGTTCTGACTAAGGATCGTTTTGCAGTTGGTAATTGTAACAAATTGTCAGCTAAAAAGATTGGTCCTGTCGAGATTATTGAGAAGATCAATCCAAATGCTTATCGGTTGAAGCTACCCAGCTATATCTGAACTGCAGACGTCTTCAATTTGAAGCACTTGATTCCTTACACTGGTGATTCTTCTGATGATGAACTTGCAGCAAATTCGAGGGTGAATTTTCTCTATCCTGGGGGGAATGATGAGGATCAAAAAGCATTGGATTACTTGGTGGGCTTGGAAGAGGCGAAATGCAGCAGAACTTCCACAGGCTATAACTTTTGATCCAGGAAGAGTTACGAGAAGCAAAACATATCAAATCAAATCTCTTTTTTAGGCCTATAGTTTATTATATGGTAAAACCCATAATCCCCAGTTTTTAGGCCCAAAAAATGATGTTTAGACACTTTTCAGAGCCCTAGAACATTTTATTGAGGGTGTTTTTGTCTTTTTCTATGTTTGGTTGTAATTTTGGGTTTAAACCCTATTGTGTTGACTTTGTGAGGCAGTTTTGATCATTTAATAATATTTCTGAGACATCTTCCCAAAATCCTTGAGTTTTGGTTGCCTATTTCCTGTGTATTCGCAGAATCAAAAGGTTGTAGAATAATTATTTCTGGCATTCGTGCACAAATCAACAGACTCAATTAGTTATCTTTTACTTACAAAGTTTCTGCTATGTCACGATGGGAGCAAGGAAATGGACTAAACTTGCTATATAATGGATCTTGATCCTTAGTAAACAATTAAAAAATACAATAATGAAGAGAGCTTTTATTGAAAATGGTGATTTGAGCACACGAGAGTTCTAAAAAAAAAGAAATTGTTGTTGCCTTAGAAAATGAACAACAATAATTATGAAAGTCGAAGAACTCGGGAATTGTGAATGTCGCCTCGTGACCTGAAAACACAAGAAATGGCGAGGTCGTAATGCTCCCCGGGAACCTCCGACGCTCAAGTCAGTAAAGATTTTGGCTGAGTGTAAGTATGTTTAGAGAATAGAGGCTACCTCGGTAAGTGACCACCAACGTCTATTTACAGTAGTGGGTTGATAAGAGAACATTAACACCTCAAAACATTCCTCATAATGACTGTAACATTTCGGTTATGATCTTAAATATATTAAATGGGTTTTATTACCTATGTCATATCAATTTCTCCCCACTCTAACCTTCAGAATTTTCAGAGATAAGAGTAAGGAACTTGAAATATTCCTTATAGTTTTTTTTATAATTATTTTTCTAATCTGGGGGTGCTTGCTCATTTTCTCGCGTCACTTCCTCATAAGGTTCAATATCTTGACCCCACCTCACGAAGTTTGCCATCTCCTTAGGAAGTTCACCTCACCGTGAGGATCAACATCTCGACCCCACCTCGCAGAGTTCTCCATATCCTCAGGAAGTTCACATCTCTGTGAGGCTCAACATCTCGACCCTACCTCGCTAAGTTTGCCTTATCTTTAGGAAGTTCACATCCTCAGGAGGTTCAACATTTTCTCGAAAAGTTTACCTCCTCGAGAGGTTCATCATGTCCTCGAAAGGTTCACCATTTCCTTGGGAATTTCACCTACTCAGGAGGTTCACCATTTCCTCGAGAAGTTTTTCATTTCAAATCTACTTCGTGAAGATCATCATCTTCACCATGCTGATGTGCTTTTCATTCCTACCCAATTTATAAGTATCGTTGCTCTCCAATCACTTGGTCAAATGACTTTTTGGGCAAGTCATTTCAGTTGAGTCTTAGTAGTAGTATGAGTTGATTCGCTGGTTGAGAAAGAAGTAGACAAATTTTCACGTGTCGTCATGACAATACCACTTGGGGTTTCACTTGCCACACGTCTTAGCGAATAATCTATAGCGTACATTCATGATAATACCACATGGGATTTCACTCATCAACACGTCTTAGATAAACATTCGCTTGCGTTCATAACGATACCACTTGGGGTGTCACTTGCCCCACGTCTTAGCGAGTACACTGTCGCATGCATGACAACACCACTTTGGGTTTCACTTGTCACATGTGTGTGATGTTCAATTTTTCACTGCATGTGTTCTACAATGAGCGCTCGATTTCCCATAAACTTTGTGCTCCATTTCCACATCACAGTCTACCTTTTCATCGCTTGATGAGAGCTCAGTTTCCTCCAAGCTTTTCTACTCACATATTTGTTACGTGAGAGCCCGATTTCTCGCAAGCTTTTCTACTCACTTTATGCTTTAGTCACATGAGAGCCCGATTGCTCGCAACCTTTTCTACTCCCAGTTTAGTTGTTTTCCACGTGAGAGCCCGATTACTCATAAGTTTTTCTACTCACGCTGCGTTCCAGTGGTTTCAAGATGGTTCTTATTCATTGATGGTGAGGAGCCAATGCTCGAACTCACTCAATGTGATTGGCACTTTTGGTTATAGATGCTTGATTTTTTGCAAGCCTTTTCTATTTTGTGTGGCCAAGCACTCGACTTGCCTTAACCTATTCTTCATTCACAAGTGTAGTTATTTATGCATGAGAAAGAAAAATGTTATTTGTTAAATAAAAAATTACATAAGAAAAAGTCAACAAAAACTCAAAGTATTCAAATTTTTACCACCATCTAAAGTTTACTTAAAGGACAAAGCATGACATTTTCTAGTGGAAGCATGCCTATTTGGCCACATGTTGATCATTTGTTTGTTCATCATTCCTTCTTCGATGCCTTATTTTATTGCTCGAATCCCCTCTCAATGCTTCATCATCAACAAATTGGTCCAAATGCCCACCTTGAACCAAGTTTTCAATTTCATTCTTTAGTTCTCAACACTTGTTCGTGGAGTGTCCACTCGCATTGTGGTACCGGCAGTAGGCGTCCACATTTTTCCCTAGAGGCCCTTCAGTTCTTGGGGGAAAGGAGATGAGTGCAGACCCCTCTATTGCCGCTAAGATCGCTGACCTCGACTCGGTCAATGGTGTGTACTTCTCGAAGAGGGGACTGAGGTGTGCTCTTGAGTCTCCCAACTTTTCTTTCTTTCTATTCGGTTCCTCCTGAGACTCTCTCTCCTTCATTTTCTTCTTGTTATCTTCCTTAGTTCCCACAATCTTCATAACCTTAGCCTGCAGGATATACTTGTTGGCTCGCACGAAGAGGTAGGCCAAAGTTTCCGGCTAGTCAAGAGACAACGACTCCTGTAGTTGCACCGATCGTGTCCCTTGCAATATCGCAACCACAACTACTTCAGGTTGTAGATCATGGACTTTGAGAGTGGCATTCCTGAATCTATTCACGTATTGTCGTAGAGTCTCCTTCTCGCTCTGTCTCACGCTCAATAGGTACATAGCATCCTTCTTGCGCTTGCTGTTAATGATGAAGGTGTTGATGAACTCATTCCTTAACTGATCAAAATAGGAAAGAGACGCCTCCTTTAGTTTGTTGAACCATGATCGAGCATGATCCTTTAGCGTGATTGGAAACACATGACACATGATGGCATCCTCCCATCCATGAAGCATCATGATGGCTTCATAGTTTTGAACATGCTCGTGCAGGTTCTCCTTTCCTGAGAAAGTCGGTAGCGATGGCATCTTCAACTTTAGGGGAAGATGTTTTCCCATAACCTACTTTCCACAATCTCCTGGTAGTTTTCTCTCATAGCCTCGACTCGAGCATTAGGAACAAAAATAGGAACATTGAGGCATTCATGGCGAGGTGGAGGGTTTAGCTGCTCAGACACTTGTGTGTGTTGGTGCTGACTTTACTGCACGACGTCACGCCCCTCCTGGACTCCTCCACTTTTAGCACCTTGGGCATAAGCGATCAATGTGCGTGAGAGTTGCGCCTGAGGAAGAAGCTGTTGGAGCAAGGTCACCATCTCGGCCAAAGTCTTCTGGTTCTCCTCGTTCTGCTTCCTAAGCGCTTCATAGTTTGCGGGTGGAACAGTGGGGATGGCAGTTCCCGAGGCTCCCGCTCCAGCACCGACTCTCGCCGCATCTTCCTCGTGATGACCAGCATGATTCGAATGCGTTTTCACCATGGTGAGTGTTGTAGATGATGTTGTGTACTTCTTCTCGATCGTCGACGAACAAAGCTTTTCGTTCAAGATTCCCACAGACGGCGCCAATTGTTGTTGCCTCAGAAAATGAACAACAATAATTATGAAACACGAAGAGCTCGGAAATTGTGAATGTCACCTCGTGACCTGAAAACACAAGAAATGACGAGGTCGGGATGCTCCCTGGGGAACCTCCGATGCTCAAGTCAGTAAAGATTTTGGTAGAGTGCAAGTATGTGTAGAGAATAGAGGCTACCTCGACAAAATGACCACCAACGTCTATTTATAGTAATTGGTTGATAAGAGAACATTAACATCTCGAAACGTTCCTTATAATGACTGTAACGTTTCGGTTATGATCTTAAATATATTAAGTGTGTTTTATTACCTATGTCATATCATAAATAAAAACTAAAAGAGACCGAAGTGTAATGTAATGTAATGAAAATAAAGGGGCCCATTTCTATCGTTGCCTCCTGATCCTTTTATAAGCGTGCTTATCTTCTGGAATGATACGTCTCTGTTGATGGTTTGTTAGGGGAGATGAACTTCCCACCTAGAATTCTATATTTACCCCTTTGGAGATAATTAAGATAATATTTATAATCTCCAGGTGGCCTTTAACGAAAATATCTCACGTAGCTAACATGATAAAGCTACAACTGCTTTGGGAAAACTTATCTATTTTGCTCGATATGGCCTCTTGTATACCTGTAACCTCTGTTTTGCAAGACACCAAGAGGTATAACTCTCAGGTGACATATTTCTGCAGGTGGCATATCAGACTTCTTCATCGATCTTTTGGAGGGATTTCATTAAAACTCGACCTACTTTGATGTGGGGCTTGAGACATGATTTGACCCACCCCGATAGGCCTGGGTCAGTGTATGGCAGTTACTGTATTCATGTATAAATACTCACTTTGTATTGTGTTCAAGTACCAATTAGTTGTACACTCTCAACTAATAAAGTTCATATATTAACAAGTAATCGTCATCTATTTGTCTGAATGAACACCGTAGCTAAATTTTGTTTTTATTTGGCAACAATGTAGGAATATTTTAGTGAAGATTCCACAGCACTGATGTGGAAATATCCTTTAATAAGCAAAATTTGTGTATAATATTGCCAAAATGATGCTCTTGATTGCATAAATACAAGCAAGTCCTTGTGATCGGCAATCTATACACGATGTATTTATACTAAAAATTGGATTATTCTGGATTTAATACGAATAGATAATTCGCTCGATATACTAAAAGTTAACTAATATATTAAATTTAAGCCATTGCCAGATAATTGATTTTGCAGTAGGTCATGTGACGATTAAAAATTTCTTGAACAACAGAGTGCGTGATGCATATATACAAGCCAACGCGTGCTACAAGAAAAAAAAAAGCTAAATAATTAATGTTATTATGTAAATTTTTAATTTGGCTGAAGATCATGATTTATGTGTGACAATTAAAAATTTCTCGAAGAGCAGCATACATGAAGCATATATGATAGTGCCACAAAGTTGATCAATTATTGCAAAAAAAAAAAAGACAAAACCTACTGGTTCCACCATAATTTTGCAATTATTGCAAAAGGAATAAAATTATGCAAGAAGGAAATATTGGAGCAAATTATGGAGGTGATAAAATCAAGACAAAAAAAAAAGAAAATGAGTTGCAAAAGAAATAGAAATTGCAGCAAAGATGGAAGACTTTGTCCCAAGGAAAATCTTATGAAATAGAAAGTAGAAGAAAACAAGGAAATAATCCTTAAGGGATGGCGAAACTGTAATAATTGCCGTAGGAAGCAAACCAAATCACGCAGGAATGTTTCTTAAAGGGGGATGACAAATCTGTAAATATTGCCTCAGGAACCAAATGAAATTCACGGCAGTATAGGAAATTGGGGATGACAAATCCATAAATATTGCCTTGGGGAGCCAAGACCACTTACTACAAATCTGGACGTGGAGAAACAATTTGCAAGAGGATTTGATGGAATTCAAACGTAACTCTTGGTGACCAAACAATCAAAATAGTATAAATAGATGCAAGATGTACATAAAAAAGGACTGGCACCTCTCCAACACAAAACACAACACCCTATGGGTTAATTTATCTTTTTTCCATAGTTTTTCTCTTTATTTTCATGTGTCCTCTGTTATTTATCTAGCGTCCTCTGTCATATTTTCTTCTCATTTTCTTGTAGTCAACCTTTTAATTCAATAAAGCTCTCATTTTCATTTCATCATTGTGTTCTTACTATTGTTCTTAAAGAGACAAAAAACCCAAAGCGATGAATTTGTCCATTTGCTCATCCTCATTGTTTTTGATAAAAAGTCGAGATCTCAAGCGCAATTTTAATTATCATTTCGGTTTAGGAACACCTTAATTTCTTAGCACGCTCGCGCAATCCACAAATCCAAACTCACTAAAGGGCGACATTGTTTTCCCGAATTTCCAACCAAAATATGGAGAACAATTTAATGGCTCGCTCGGTGGGACAGACACAATGATGTTTTGATGTCTTTCTACAATCAATATGAATATGAAAATGTTGCACCCTTTCAGGTGAAGAAGAGTGCTTTTGCAACAACAAAAGCAAACTTTCATTCATTGGCACATCTGTCTAAAAAAGAAAAGTTAGACCTCGTAACTGATTTAATAGTTGAGTATTATCATTACAGAGTTGGACTCGGGGGGCAACATGAGAGACTTGAGCAAGATAGGTATGTTCCTTTAACCTTTCGGGAAAATCATTTTGAGCAATACAACTATGGGTTCGGAGGGCAACATAGGTAATATGAACAAGAAACATATTATCGCCTAACCCTCCCCCTACCCCCCCCCCAAGAAACTTATTCCTATGATGGCCACCAAATCTATGGTAGGTCCGAAGAGATGGTAGGCCAAAATTTCCAAGAAGAATATTATGAAAATTATGAGGAAGGCCACCATTTTCAAGAAGACTTTAAGGAGTACGAGCAGCAAAGGTATGGGCCCTTAAACCCTCAAGAAAATTACTATGACGACCACCAAGATTATGCTTGGTCCAAAACATTGGTAGGCTAAAATATCCCAGAAGAAAATTATGAGGAAGACCACCAATTTCAAGAACAAATAGATCATGCTCCCAAGGGGATTATTATGGTGACCACCAAGAGGATGATTGGTCTCAAGAGAGCGAAGTAGATTCAAAAGATGGTGAGTCACACCATGACCTGGAAGTAATTGAGGAACCATCATCCCCTCTTAAAGGACAAGACAGTTTGGTCGTTAAAAGAAGTGTAGAACTTTGTGACCTTAGCCTAAGGATACGAGAATTAGAGAAAGCCATAGAGGCATTTGAGCAAAGGCATATTGGTTTCAATGGTGGTAAACCCACACAAGGTCAAGCTTTGGTGGAGAGGTTTAGAAAAAACTTGCGACTCCCCTAGAGAAAAACCCACATGGTACAAAAGACTTGGAATCTCCTATGAAGGTGGAGGCAAAAGAAGAAATCAGTAAGTATTCTATAAAGGATAGTGCCAAAGCCATCGGAGGGCAGCCTCCAAAGGATTTGTCCCTAGAGGAACAACCTCCAGCAGATCCGTCTCCAAAAGAGCTATCTCCAGAGGACATGTCCCCATAGGAATAGATCCCGACAAAGACACGGTCCCCAGAGGACTCGTCACCAAGAGAACCACTTCTAGAAGAACAATACCTAGCAAGGGAACAACCACCAAAAGACCCATTCCCAAGGGAAAAACCTCCAAAAAAGAAGCTCCCAAAGGGCACGTCTCGAGGGAGATGTCCTCTAAAAGAACCTAATTTCAGATTTCCGTAAAAATTAGAGAGGATTTTCTCTGGGGAACTTCCAAACAAGGTAAGATCTTCTCCCACTTATTTGATTAAGGCTTACATTTTTGGGCTTTTATGTCTTGTGTTCACAAAAATGTTAAAAAACATTAGTCCTCTTGGGAGAAAGAATTTCAACTTCCCCTTCATGGGTGATGATCCCATAAAAGAGAGTATTTTGACTCATCATGGAAGCTAGCCATATTTAAGGCCGCTAGATGCACCACTTGTAATAGATCCAGGCTAATTCATTTCCAGAACTAAAGGGTGTTATCCCTTCATCTTAGAGGTAGTAATTCAAGGGAGCATAATACTAATAAAAAAAAGAAAAAAAAACCTTAATTCTGGTGGGATCCCCAAAGGCTACTACCGAATTAATTTTCAGTTTTTGTTGTTCTATTTTTGTCTTGAAGAACTTTTATTTTGAAGGACACTTGCTCATGGTTGTATTTGTATTCATGGTCTACTTGGATCACCCGTGTTAATGGTTTTTGCTCAAACCATCAACACGAGGGGGGCAATTGTTTCCGCCATAATTTTGTAATTAATACAAAAGGAATAAAATCATGCAAGAAGGAAATATTGGAGCAAATTATGGAGGTGATAAAATCAAGACCAAAAAAGGAAATGAATTGCAAAAGAAATGGAAATTGCAGCAAAGATGGAAGACTTTGTCCCCAGGGAAAATCTTACGAAATGGAAAGTAGAAGAAAACAAGGAAATGATCCTTGGGGGATGGAAAAATTATAATAATTGCCTTGGGGAGCAAACCAAATCACACAGGAACATTTCCTAAAGGGGGATGACAAATCTGTAAATACTGTCTTGGGAACCAAAAGGAAATTCACGGCAGTAAAGGAAATGGGGGATGACAAATCCGTAAATATTGCCTTGGGGAGCCAAGTCCACTTACTACAAATCTGGACGTGAGAAAACAATTTGCAAAAGGATTTGATGGAATTCAAACGTAACTCTTGGTGACCAAACAATCAAAATAGTATAAATAGATGCTAGATGCACATAAAAAAGGACAGGCACCTCTCCAACTAATTTAAAACCACTAAGAATCTTAAAATGCCATCATCCTTGTTACTCACGCCTCAACACCCATACCGATATGCATCGAATATTCAAAAGAAAACACAACTATCGTCAGGATAGTCGACAATCCCTAGAAAGAGATTGTCTCCACACTAGTAATGCCGCCAAAAATAGGATGACCAAATTCACACTCACACAAGTTTCACTCCATCTCTCAAGTGTTTAAGTGAAGAATTTATACTCTCACTCATAGTAATGCTTTCCAAGACTTGGCATAAAGTCAAATAGTAACCACTAATAACTTCAACAAAAACACCGATTAAAAAGGACTTTAGAGGCTTGTAACGTGGCTAATAACATGGGTTTAACAAGTTGAGAGAGAACACAACAAACTCTAATGACACTTGCCATTATACTAAAACGGCCAAATTAATGCATAATAAAACAAACACATGTCTTTGCTTAATTAAACAAAGCTACCCAAAACAAATCTCTATAAATTGCATTGCTTTACTTCCACATTTTTCATCATCCACTTTTTTTTTCTATTTTATGTTTTTCTTTTTTTTTTCGTTTCTTTTTTTTTTCAAGCAGTTTTTTTTTCTTTTTTTGGAAGTAAAGCAACGTTACATTTCAATGCATATATAACAAAACTGGGCAGCCGTGTCTCTTTGACAATATAAGCACAAAATCATATCTAAGACATGTCCATTATCAATGTAGATCAAAACATTAACATAAAAATTAACTTGGCAAAGTATCACTAATAAATGCCTCTCAACTTAAGGTGCAAATGTTGAAGGTCTTGAACAAAATAGGAATTGGTTAAAATAGGTTCAAAGAAAGAAAAAGTCTTAGTCTTAAATGGGGTCAACAATGGATAAATGTAAAAGGTAGATACTAAAGGAAAAGGATAAAACAAGTGGGCAACAAACAATGACTTTCATCATTTCGTCGTCTCAATTGAAATTTTGTGGTCTTCGAAATGTACTCGACAACAAATCCTAGCAGGGTCTTACCATGAATGTCACTAATCAATAAAATAAGTGTTTATGTCTCAAAATTCGCACAAAGGGTTGTGTGTAAATCCAGCTATTGATTCCCTTTCGGCTCTATTACTTGGGGATGTTCAATTTTGAATTTAAGATGCATAGAAATCGGAATTTTGCACAAATGGGTATATTAGGACTCTTAGACCTAAAATCCTTAAAGTTTCAAAGTATTCAATGTTTAAGGACAAACTTACTTCTAAACATTTCAAAATTTAGTAGGGAAATCAAGTATGCAATACACAAATGCAAACAAAAATTAAAATGTGAGCACACATCATGCAAAGCACAAACTAAATTTGAAAAATTTAACACAAATCACAGAAAAATTAGGAAAATATGGAACACGATGAAAACCAAAAAGCGTAAACAAACAAACACAAATCTACTCCCCACACTTAAAATCTACATTGTCCTCAATGTAACATAAAAGAAAATATAAAAATTAAATAGAAAGAGAGTGAAAGAAAAGCTTATCTGGTGTCTCGGTGGATGTGGTGGACGGTGTGATGACCCAACTGCTGTGCATGGTGACTCGATGGCTATGGTGAAAGATGGCGGCGTCGAATTCAGGAGCAGAGGTTGGTGGAGGCAAAAATTGCAGAGAAGACAGGGAGAGGAACTGAAAAACAAAAAATAAGTGGTCCCAAATTAGAGTAGGTAAGGTATAAAAATTAGAGTGCAAAAAGACCAAATTGCCCTGAATTCTAAATCTGCTCATTGTTCTGTCAAAAAAGGTGTCGTCTAGAGGGATGTGGCATGCTTGAATTGAAATGGCGCCATCCTGCTTAAATGAGGTGGACCGTTTTGTCGTGTGTGCCAAACATTTCATCATGCGCGTCTCACCACTTGACGCCCGTGTCTTCCTTTGGGAATTTTCCCACACTTAGCCTTCACTTAAAATTTGATTTCATCACTCAATTTCGTCACCTGCACATCAAAGAAAAATCATTCTCCAAGCCAAATGCCATTCAATCCTCGAAATTGTTAAATTAAAAATATGAAGGCACTAAATTTCAAAAGAATTCAATTTTTCCGCTGAAGCAATCAAACAACAAAATAATTAAAATAATCAAATGAAAAAACAAAAATAACGAAAACATAAATAATAAAAGCCTTTGGTTGCCTCCCAAGAAGCACTTCTTTAACGTCTTACTAACTGAACGGACTTGAAAATTTCATCTTGGATCAATATAGAAATGCACCACTTTTTCCTGAATCTCAAAGATGATCTCACCATTCAACACATTAAGTTTTGCACCTGCAGTACTAAGGAATAGTCTTTCCAACAAAATTAGTGATGAATGATGTGAGCCCTCATCATCCATGTCCATAATATAAGAATCAATGAAAAAAATTAAATTGTCAACTTGCACCAAAACATTCTCAACCATTCCTTTCGAGTAAGTGCTAGAACGATTAACTAACTGAATTACGCATCTTGTTTCTTTCATGGGTCCTAAGTTCAAAAATTCATAAATCAAAAAAGGCATAACATTTATAGAGGTACCAAAATCTAACATTGCACTTTTTATATTTGTATTTCCAATGGTGCATGGAATAGTGAACATACATGGATCATTCTTCTTTGGAGGTAATCTCTGATAAACTATGGCTGAAGAATTTTCAGGAACATCGACCACATCCTCCCTTGGTACTTTCTTTTTCTTGGTGCAAAATTCTTTGAGAAATTCAACAAATTTATGCTTATGATCAATTGAATCAAGTGAAAGAATACTTACCTCAATTCTGTTGAATGTATCCTTTATGGCTTTCTTATTCTCATCTTTCATGTACTCAACTGACTTCTTAGGGCATACTAGGTCATCCTCACAAACAAAAATTGAATCAAAATTTAGAAGTTGAGTTTCTACCTTGTTATTTACCTCTATCAACATTGCATCACTTTCGGCATGGCCATGTCGAAATACAGTCGCACAGTCAAGCAATTTCAGTAACTCATCATTCTCTAATGTGACAACATTGACGTCATGGACTGGATCATCAGTAGTTTCTACAAGTAATTCACATTGATTCTCCAGATTATTAACCACAACGGCTAGTTGACTAATTTGTTTTGATATATCTTGCAAACTAGCCTTTGTTGTTTTCTGAAATTGCAGTACTACATCCTCTAATGATTGAATTCTATCTTCAAAGTCAGGTTGTGGATGAATTACTAATTCAGGCTGAAATTGCTGAAAATTTTGAGCTCCCTTCTATAGTTGAAATTTGAATGCTCCCACCATCTTGAGTTATCAGTTTGTAAATAAGGGTTAACATTATCATAACAACCATAAGAGTCATAAAAAGAATTTGAGAATGAGTCATATTGAGCCACTGAGAACATGTTGCTTTGATAGCTTCAAGAAGTATGATTTCTACAAAACTATACTTGATTCCTGAAATTCATTTTATCCAAGCAAGAGATTATATTTCAAAGCGTATATTGAATTTCAGAAGATCTTACCTCGTATGGATCTTGGTTGAACCCAAAGTAATGCAAGTCAATATCCATGATTGAATTTTTTTCTTTTTTTTAGCTGGTAAAAAAAATCAACATAATCAACAAAAATAACAAATAAATAAACTTTGACACCAATCCCCGACAACGACGCCAAATTTGGCAGGGTGTCAAATCCACCAAAATATAATTAACTTGTTCAGAAAAGATTTGTGTATAGTAATCAACATGGTCGATCCACAGAGATTGGTAAAGTTTATTTACTTGTAGGAAAAAGAAAACAAAATAAAGAATATAAAAAAGAAATGTAGTAAACGAAGATTAAATATCCAAACATACAAAAATAGTAAATTAAAGTAAAGAGAATTGAAATGCAATGAACAAAAATCAATAGGAATAAATGCCTAGCCAAGGTATTTCATCCGTTCAATCCTTTCAGTTGATCACATACACAAAAGATAAATATCAAGCATTCGAATAGATAGAGTTGTAGTTAACGGTGACATATTCAATTAACCAATATCTTTTTACTTAATCGATAGCCCCGGGATGCCCTGCAGACTATTTTCATAATCACTAGACAACTCTCAGGATGCCCTGCAAGGTTTAATTTATGGTAGCAATAAGAACTAAAGAGACCTATATCCTAGCCAGTGAAATCAAAAACATCATAAATCATTTAAATCAGATTATTTAGTTCCATAACAATGAACAATGCCCAACCACATAAATTCACGTTATTTTTTACCTAGATTAGGACTAATGTTACGCATTATCAATCCTAAATAAAAATATAATATTTCAGCCAATCAATTAGCGAGCTCTTATCAATCAATCAATTGAAATAATAATAATAAAAGAACTAGAGCACATAAACTGAATGAATACTCGAAATACTCAATGACATATAAAAACATAAGTCTTACAACATATTATGATCGAACCTTGGAAATACCTCGACTAAAGAAGTGTTTTGTAATACCCCGCTCGTTTCGATTAGGATTTCTGTAGATCTCTAATTTGGCTTGATTTGATATCCAAGGATGTTGGAGTGTTATTGAGTATATTTGATGTTATATGGTAATGATTATGTTAGGTTGGATGTTGTTAAGTTTGGGGAACGATTTGGTACTAGTTCAAAATTGATGAGAGTTGAGAAGGTGGAAGGCAAGACACCTTACGTACGTAAGGCAAGGAAGATTCACGTACGTGAGAAGTTTCCAACTTACGTGAGCTAGGCATTTCTAAAGATTCACGTACGTGAGAATTAGGGGTGATGTATGTGAGGTCGGGCCTGATGCCTCTGTACTCAATTTTTGACCCTGAAAACTTATGTGGGATGCTCGGTGACGTATGTGAAGTGTACCAAACGTACATGAGGTCAAAAGTGACGTATGTGAGGTCGTGTGCTGACATCTTTAAAACACTTAACAACCCGACTTTCTCATTTATTTCACTCGCTCTCTCACTCAAATCTCTCTCAAACGGTCTGAAACTCATCCACATTGTTCCTCTAACGTTCCTAACCAATTTCTAAGGTAAGATTACATCTCCTTCTTGATTATTAATTCATTTTCATGCTTTGATTCATGGATTTTGTTTTTGGCCGAATCCTTCTAAGGTTCGCTATTTCTGATGATTTTGAGTTAAATGATGCGTAGGATTGTTAGATTAGGTTTCCTGGAGGTTAAATGAACATGATTTGAGCTTTAAATCGAAGTATTTGATGAGTTTTTAAATGTGTTAGGGTTAGATTCGGGTTTGATCAATTTTGGACAAATCTGTTGTTGTTTTGAAGAAATTGAGGTTGGATTCATGTTCAGAAGGTAGATTATAGTCAATGTAGGTGTTTGGTCAGATCGGGTATCGATCGAAACGTGACTTTAACAGTTTTGAGAAAATATCTTTATGACGAGTTAGTTTTGTAATTTCTGAAGAAGTCTAAATTAGGTTTGTAATTTCTGAAATTGGGGTATAGATTTATAATTTTGAGAAAGTTGAAGTTTAGATTTGTAATTTCGAAAAAGTTAGGGATTGACTTGTAATTTTGCAAGCTGAGGACTGTTTTGCAATTTGAGAGTTTGAGGACTAAACTAAGGATTCTGATTACTTTGAGGACTGTTTGGTAATTTGAAAAAATTTTGGGGACTAAATTGTAATTTATCAAGTCTCGGGCACTAAATGGTAATTTTGCAAAGGTTGAGTGACCTAACTGGAATTTCGCGCAGATTTCGATTTTCTTGGTTTTAGAGTTAGATCTTCGACCGAAATGAGATTTTCATCATCTATCGAGTGTCGGCATTTGCATTACATCTCATGTATTCAGTACCAGTATTTTGTTTCTGATGTATGTTATATATGTATATGTTTCAGTTTCTTGTTCCTACCAGCACGACCAGCCACCTACAGTTGTGCTTGACTGGATCCTTTGCTCCAGATTCCAAGTGAGTGAAATGACAGCTTCAGACACATGAGTTGTGTCTCCTAAATTATATGTATGTTTTTGTATATGCCTAACATGTTTCTAAAAATGGAATAATTAATGATTGGCTAATTAATAATCTGGATTATGTGATTATTATTTTATAAGATTTTCGTTTCTGAAATTTAAAATATTTATATATGGTTTATAAATATTTTATGTAAGATGATTTTTAATTTGGGTGTATGTATGATATATATGGAAAATATATATAAATACTTTAGTAGGGGACACATGTGCTATGTAGGGTGAAACGTAGTATTTGGTATCATTGAGCAGTCAAGGCCCAATTACTAGGATTTATGGTAGTCGTGTGTCTAGCCAGACGCATGTACTCTGTTTTTTATTAGTGGCAGGGTCCACTCACTTTATACTATATGTCTGTTTTGTGTCTCATATCTGTTTTTGACATATATATATATATATATATATATATATATATATATATTCTGTCTGTTTTTGTCTGCTGTTTGCTTTGAGTGCGAACATTTTGGGAAAACAATTTTTCTGAAATAATATTTTGTATTAGTGTGTATATGTATGTATATACTTATATCTGTATGCCCAATAGTGAAAACACGCGGCCCAATGCGGAATAAGTCGGTCCAGTCAATGCGTCACTATGGCATAGCCATGCTAAAGTGCAATGCACACTGAAATATGCTGAAAATCACTCTAAATCTTCATGTTTCACTAACATTCCACCTAAAACACCAAAGAAGATAAAAGACATAAAAAAACACGAATAACAACACTTTATGATGCAAAAAAAACATAAAATGCAATATTAAATATGACTAAAATGCAACCTATCACCAACACAAAACACAACACCCATGGGTTAATTTAACTTTTTTCATAGTTTTTTTCTCTTTATTTTCATGTGTCCTTTGTTATTTATCTAGCGTCCTCTGTCATATTTTCTTCTCATTTTCTTGTACTAAACCTTTTAATTCAATAAAGCTCTCATTTTCATTTCATCATTGTGTTCTTGCTATTATTCTTAAGGAGGCAAGAGACCCAAAGCGACGAGTTCGTCTCTTTGGTCGTCCTCAATCGTTTTGATAAGTCGAGATCTTGAGCGCAATTTTAATTCTCATTTTGGTTTAGGAACACCTTAATTCATTGGCACGCTCGCACAATCCACAAATTCAAACTCACCAAAATGCGACATTGTTTTCTCGAATTTCCAACCAAAATATGGGGAACACCTACTAATATTATTATTTAATTTTAAAGTTGAATTATTGCATAGCACACGTCTCTAAGCTACCAGGAACTACCATAAAATGTATTATAATACCATAGCTCCCAATATCAACAATTGGATAGGAGTTGGCAAAATGGAATATGACACATTTCTCTCATTACCAGTCCTTTCAAGATTCATACTCTTTGCCATCATGGCTTGAGGATTTGGAAGAAATCAAAAGTCACCATTTGATCTCATCGTCGACTAAGTGATTTGGCCAATAAAATACGGACCTGTTATGCACCTTCAACTTGGTGAAGTTACCAACATTGTGATTAAATCTAAAACTTGGTTTATGAAACTTATCAATAAGCTCATTTAAAACTCGTGAAGAAACTCGATAGAAGACTTATGAATAGGCTCAATAGAGAGCTCCTCAACAAATTTGATACTAAGCTTCTAAATAAACTTGATAGTAGTCTCGCAAATGAGCTTGCCTTTTTATTAACAAGCTCAGCACAAAAAATTTTACGAGATCAATTTTATGCTCTTTTACATATATACACACACTAAAATTTTGCATTTCTTAAACTATTTTTTATTGTTTGTATGTAAGTGTACACATTTTTTTTTCAATTTAACAGTTAGTTAGTTATATTATATGCAGTTCGAATAACTCAACTTCAAAATATAATGTACATATATGATTGCTATAATTTTAATTTTAAACAATTAAATAAACTATAGAAATTTGGCCAGAACTAGTAGTCTTTTTAGGCAAAGCATGCTTAACTCTGTTTTAATTGAGGGCAAACTCCATGACGATCCCTACGGTTTGGTGTAATCTTTTTTCCGGTCTCTTATCTTTCTAAATTAGTCGTTCTGCTACCTATTTCTGTCATTATTAGTCAAATATAACGGACCACATAAGAAAATTTGATGTGCCACTTGTATTCTTTTTTTTTTCTCCTAACAATTAAAGGTTGTTTCTGCCTCTTTGCTTTCTCTCTCATTTATCTCTCTCTTCTCCTTTCTTTCCCTCACTTTCTCGCCAACCGAACACTCAAAACCACCTCTCTATTTTTTTTCTCGCTCTCTCTGTCTTTCTCTCTACGCCTTTCTTGTATTAGAATCATGTTGAGTTTGCACGTGATCATTGTCTTGGCGTTTAGGCATAGCTGCAGGCGGCTACATAACACTTTATTTTAAAATAGAGCCAATTCTTTCACTATCCTTGTGTTTTAAGGAATTGGCCACTAAGGTCCCTACACGTTCGGAATTCACCCTTCACGTTCTTAGCTCATAACCCCGTTAGTTTTATCCAACGAAAAGCTTAAACTATGAATTTACCCTCTCGTTTAAAATCCATTTACTTACTTCCTTTCAGTTACTTTATCATCAGTTCTCATACACTTTCTTTCACACAAGGTAAATTGTCCTATCTCAGACATTCCGTCAAATTCTTACTCCAATTTTGTGTCGAAACATCATGCAAAATTAATTTGCCGAGGTGATTTTTGGAGTCAAAATATCTTGCTTGACATATCATGCGGTGGCTAAGCCACAAAGGGACCGGCAGGGGGCCTGCTGCCTCCGGAGAAGGGCCATGGGAGCCCCGTCCGACAGGGCTCCGTCACCGAGCCAGCACCTGCTGGGGGAAAAAAGGGCCTTTGAGGGTTTCCACCATTAGAGATAACCAGCCACGGATTGAGATCCGTAGGCTTGGAAGTGTAGAAAGAACTAATTGAAATATGAAAGGGATCACTATAACTTTGAACAAAATTACAGTGGAAATGATTCCAACACAAAACCCTGCCACTTTCACTATTGTTTCAGTTCTGCTTCCTTTGAAAATAAGGCATTGAAACAGATCTGCCATTGGATTTTTCACAGATACAACAACGGAAAGCGACAAAAAAAGAAGGATCAAATATAAGGAATGTCAAAATAAGCAAGAATTAAAAGAAATAAACGCCTCTTAGTAAAGCTCTACACTTTTGTATGTGGTCTCAGAGAAAAAAGCAAGAGACCTTAAGATAGCATTAAAAAAGCTCTTATTTGGCAACAAAGCATTCAAGCGTGTATGTGAAAAATGAATAAACTTTGCAATTACAAATCAGAGCTTTTGCATCTTTGCATCGAGAGAGAGAGAGAGAGAGAGAGTAAAGAAGAGGTTTAGTTTGCTGTATAATTATTAAGACATCGTAGACTTTTATGAAGACTAGAGAACACAGTAAAGAACTGGGCCACATAATCAGGTGGGGGCAGAGCAAAGGAAATGTATCAAATTTAAAAGTGCTTAAATTGCCAACAACTTCTTTCGTATATAATTCAATCCTTGCCGTCAAATGCTTATGGTCGTCGTCAAATCATTAGATCATTAACAAATTGTTCCATGTTTAATTTATACTCTTTCGAGGGTGGCAGTGAAATGTGGGACTCGAAGACAAGTTGGTCTATATTTATAAATACGATTTAGACGCCTACAGACCAAACAATCATAAGGACTCTTTGAAGATAAGCACCACTAATTAAACTACAAGCGGCGCAATATGACTTGAAACCAGTTAATTAGCTTCCGTGGGAGCATCAATAAATTTTTTGAATACTAAAAATGTTTTTAAGCCTTAATAACCCTACAAAACTGCATAAAAGAGAAAGTTTAGGGGTTTTGCTGCCAACAAACTCTCCGACTTATAACTACTCAAGTCTTCTCTTTGATATATCGTTTGATTGAATTAACATTACTTCTTCTAGTTACAATTATATCTGTTAAAATAGTATTTTCACTATAAATGTTATCAAGACGAATTTGCAAAATATGATGAGAGTTAAATAGATTAATGACCTTCTGGTGGTATATATCGAGAAAGAAGTTTTTATAACTATTGATAATAAAATTATTTCGCAACTCTTTCAGAGCATGGCGACACATCAAAATCAACTATCATCTTTCAATTTGAGTGTGCAAAAATAGTTGTATAATTACTACATATATTCGATATATATATTTGTCATATAACTCAGGTAGCCAAAAATCTGATTAAGCAGATTCGACCTTGTTTAACTAGATTTCTTGCTCCACCACTTATTATGCCAATTTTTTCAACTCTGATTTGTTTTTTTAGCACCCATTCAACGTGGACATAATGACGCCATATCACACGTCATTATGCCATGGTGCCATGGTAACACTTAACGGAGCAGATTTAAACAAAATTTTGAGAGGGACCAAAACTAGTGTATTTATATGATGGACGACCATTTTGCTGCAAATATCAAACAATTAGGTCAAAATGAAAACTTAGCGAATGTGTCGAGCATTTTATCTTCATTCACCATTTATGAAATTATTCATTTCAAAAGTTCATGCGTGGGTGGTGATAAAAGTTAGAGAACCCAGAAAATAGCATTATTCTCAAAATGGAATATTCTAAAAATTAACTAATATCTTTGATGTAAGCCAATTGATTTGGTCCAAGATCATGATTCCCGTTTAACATTTAAAAATTTGTATTAATAATAAAAAAAACATTTAAAAGTTTTATGAACAACATGGTGTGTGACGCTTATAGGACAGCGATGAAAACATTTAAAAAAATTGTGATGCCAACTAATGTTCTTATTTAAATTATTTCATATCTCTGAATTTTTTTTTTGCATAGCACACTTCTATAAAGATGCCATAAATTTGGATGAAAATATAGCATAGTGCCATAGTTCGCAATCAACAATAGAAGTAGTTAAGTTATCAAAATGGAATATCACACATTTCTCTCATTTCCAATCCTTTCCACCTTCATACTCTTTGTCATTACGGCATTGATGATATGGAAGAAATCAAAAATTGCCTGCTCATCTTATCAGAAGCTGCCCCCAGGACCACGGAAGCTGCCAATTATAGGAAGCATGCACCGTTTATTCGGAGAGATGCCTCATCGTCGCCTAAGTGATTTGGCCAAAAAATACGGACCTATTATGCACCTTCAACTTGGTGAAGTTACCAGCATAGTGATTTCTTCTCCAGAAACAGCAAAACAAGTCATGAAAACACATGACATCAATTTTGCTGATAGACCCTTTGTGCTCAGTGCGAATATTATATTCTATAAGGGTAGAGATATTGCCTTTGCACCATATGGAGACCATTGGAGACAACTGCGAAAAATGTGTACGCTGGAGCTACTAAGTGCGAAGCGCGTGGAATCATTCAGGTCAGTAAGGGAAGAAGAGTTATCAAAGCTCATCGGCAACATCTACCACAAGGTAAGTTCGCCAATTAACTTAACAAGCATGTTAAGATCTTTAAACTATAGAATCATTTCAAGAGCAGCCTTCGGTAAGATATGGAATGGTCAAGATGTATTTCTTCCACTTGTGATGAGAGTCACAGAGGCCATAGCAGGTTTTGGAATTGCTGATATGTATCCTTCTATTAAGTGGCTCCATCGAATTAGTGGGATAAGGCGAAGTGCAGAGAAGATCCATCAAGAATTAGATAAAATAATGGAAGACATCATCAATCAACATGTCAGAAAAAGTTCAGTTATCAAAAATGGATTGGATAGTGACAAAGATCTTGTAGATGTTCTTCTAAATCTTCAGAAGCAAGGAGACTTATAATGCCTTTTATCAAACAATAACATCAAAGCAGTCATCCTAGTAAGTCTCGTGTTTAATTTTATGGTATAAATTATCTTTTGAGCCGATTGTTAACATAATTTAGAATTATTTTACAATTTCAATGTCATTAGGATATATTGGTCTAGTTTGATTAAAATCCAAGAAGCCTTGATTATATTTCTTAGATATTTAAATTACAATAATGCATTTATAAACGCACTCTTTTGTAATTAAATTGGAGTTATTTGATAAATTGAGTGAAATTCGTTTGAATAATATTTGTTTACGATGTTTTATGCATCAACTAAAGGAATTAACAATGACAAATATGAAGTCTATAGCATAAGAAGCAGAGCATCATTAGTTTACCTAAACCTTTTTTTAATATCACTTCTAGAGAAATTAAGAAATTAAGTGTTCAAAATTTTATAGACTTTGCATTTTCTATCAATCAAATATTATTATTTCTACCATTTTCAAAAAAAAAATTACTTTCTTGGTAAACTTTTCGACGTTGTTATTTCTACCATTTTCAAGAAAATTACTTTCATGGTACACTTCCTCACTCGTAGACATGGTCCATAAAAAGAACTTATATTTGCTAGCATACCAATCTAGGGTCCTTGAGTAGATTTATAATTGCATTTTTTTACAAGTTACTGTTTTAAAATTCTATTCAATTGCATTTTTTACAAATTAAAAGCCTTATTAAATGATTGGTGAAAACAAATAATTATTTTACTTGGGATAAAATTTTAGGACATGTTTCTTGCGGGTACTGAGACATCATCAACAACTCTAGAATGGGCAATGTCCGAATTAATGAGAAATCCAAAATCCATGGAAAAGGCTCAGGCAGAGGTAAGGCGAGTCTTCGGCGAAAATAGAAAGGTTGAGGAAACAAGGCTTGATGAACTACACTACTTAAGGTCGGTCATCAAAGAAACTCTGAGACTACACCCTCCAGCTCCTCTGCTAGTTCCAAGAGAGTGTCGTGAGAAATGTGAGATTGATGGTTATGATATACCTGTCAAATCCAAAATCATTATGAATGCATGGGCTATTGGAAGAGATACAAATCATTGGGTTGAAGCTGAAACGTTTATGCCAGAGAGATTCCTAGATGGTGCAATTGATTACAAAGGAACCAACTTTGAGTTTATTCCATTTGGTGCTGGAAGGAGAATTTGTCCAGGAATATTGTTTGGTATGGTTAATGTTGAGTACACACTCTCACAATTGCTATACCATTTTGATTGGAAACTGCCAGATGCGATGAAGCCTGAAGATTTTGACATGACAGAATTCTTTTGTGTCGTAGTTCAAAGGAAAAATGATCTCATGTTAATTCCCATCCCATATGTTCCTCTAAATGCATAGTATGACCTGTCGGGTGGATTCCAAATATCATTCTTACAGCATTATTATCGTCTTCTCTTTTGTGTGTATGGGTGCTCTGTGCTTGTAATCTGTACTCATTATGCAAGTGCTTTGTTCAATAAAAATATAAATAAAATTTTACTATTATTGTTCGGTATGGCTAATATCATTCTTACAGCATTATTATCGTCTTCTCTTTTGGTGCGGGAAGGAGGACTTGTGCGAGTGCATACTCGACATTAGCCGTACCGAACAATAGTCCAGGACATTGATAACCGACCTTGAGTACTTTAGTTCATCAAGCCTTGTTTCCTTAACCTTTCTATTTTCGCCGAAGACTCGCCTTACCTCTGCCTGAGCCTTTTCCATTGATTCTGGATTTCTCATTAATTCGGACATTGCCCATTCTAGAGTTGTTGATGATGTCTCAGTACCCGCAAGAAACATGTCCTCAAATTTTATTACAGCTAAATCAATTATCTAGTTAAAGCAACCTTAAATAAGGCTTTTGCATTATAAAAATGGAGTTATCGATCCACTGAAGACATGAAAATAATTTTCCCATATAGTAAAGTTCATTGATTTGTGGATACCTCTCGATAAATTCATACTTATCAAAAAAAAAATCAAATCCATAAATTAAATAATACGTGAATTCGAACACTTACCAGGATGACCGCTTTGATGTTGCTTAAGTCTCCATGCTTCTGAAGATTTAGAAGAATATCTGCAAGATCAAGATCTTCGTTGCCATCCAATTCAGTTTTGACGACTGAACTTGCCACGAACCAAAATCGGACCGTGACCAGTATACAAGATAAATCATCTGAGAAAACTCGGTTCATCTCGCATAAGTCTCAGAGTACAGAACTTAAACCCCACATCCTTTTACGAATTAATTATTAAACGATAATAACAAAAATTAGATTTATTTTAGAATGTAGAATTTAAAAATAAATTTACTAAACTTAAAACATAACAAAAATATTAATATACAGAAAATACTTAAGTAAATTCAGTTAACAAAATATTTATAGACAACAATACAAAACCAATAAAACTTACATCCATAAGTATTCCAGTGTGGAGCAACTACTAACAATAGACAAATTGGGATGCGAACAAGAAGACACTCACCATTGATATGAGTGTCTCACTGAGTGTAGAAAGCTAAATGAAAATTATCTACAAGATTACCTAAAAACAAAACAAAATAAAAACAAACAAGAAAAAAAAAGAAAGGGGTCAGGACCCAATGAGGATAACACTCCAGAACGTAAAATATTTTTAAAATATTTTTAGAAAATATCACATACACGTATACTTTGTATACTATTAGTATACACCCATAAATTTACAGATAGTAATTCATTTCAAAAACATTCACAAACAAAACACCTAACAAACAGTCAAACTGTTAAAAATAAATAAATCAGATAAAATATTTTATTTTCAAAATATTTGTTGAAAGTAAAACCTTTACAAAACTTAACAATTTCAAAATCAGACAGAAGAAGTTAAAATAAATAAATATTTAAATATGTAATAATTTTCAGAAAATATTTGCTAAAACATTTACATTCACAGTAATTAGCATACAGTCAAGCTATAGAAGTATACATTTATATATAAGTATATATATAGCAGACATAGACAATAGGACTAGGTACAAAAAAGTCTGGCAGACAAAATGAACTTTTGCCATCTGAAGAAAATTCGCATGTGCTTGTACGGAGCACACGATCACCACCTATCCTGGTAATTGGGCATTCACAGTGGTATACCAGAGGCTACATTGACCCATGTATCACAGGTGTTCGAAGTCGTAATATTTCTAGCAGTCAAACATGCAAAACAGACATATATATATATATATATATATATATATATATATATATATATATATCAAAACAAAATACTTATCAGAAATACTTTCATATACAAAACAAAAATATACATCAGAAATATACTGATGTTAAGATAACAAACTAATTACAAATAAAATATTGTAGATTTCAGAAATATAAATAATCATAATAGCAAATAATTATACATAGCAAAATTTATTTTGTAGAAAGATATTTTTAATATCTATAAAAATATGTTTATCAGAAATCAGAAACAAAATACTAATTATTTTCTACAGAAAGTATCTTTAAACAAAACAGAATGTTCGTTCAAAATAAAATATTTATTTTTGAAAATATATTTAAACTCAGAAAAAGAATACAAAATTTAAGAAAATAAATCTTAAATTCTGATATATCAAAAACATATAATTTTTAGAAGGCACAACCTATGTATGTGAAGTTGCCAACGCACTCAGCTGGATATCCAATCTGATAATCCAGTCAAGTACCACTAGTAGGTGATAGATCTCGCTGGAAGGAACGAGAAGCTGAAATAGATACAAATCCGACGAGATCAAAATACGATATCGATACTGTAGCAGTACTAAATATATGAAATGCAAATATAAATACAAATATTCGTTCGACATCGCAAAAACTATTTTAATTGAAAATCTATCGCTCTCGTCTCAAAAATCGGATTCTACTTAAAATTACAGCTTAGTCCCCGACTTGTATAAAATTACATTTTAATCCCTAAAACCTCAAAAATTATAAATTAGTTGCCAAATATTTTTAACATTATTAATTCTCCAAATATTTCAAAATTCAAATTAAATGTAAACTTTTCTTGAAATTACAAATTTATTCTCAGCTTTCTTAAAATTACAAATATGGACATCTACTTTAAAAAAATATATCTTGTTCCAAAATCAAATATCAATCCAGTGCTCCATTTATTTTGAATTAGGGAAAATAACGTTTTTGGTCTTTTTGATATAGAATTACACCCAATGGTCCCTAATATTCAATTCAATCGGGATTTCATACTTACAATTGAAACCCAGTGTTTTAATTCATTAAATCAACTCCAAATTGTCCCAGAAGTTGATATCCATCCTCAGTTTTTTTCAAAACCATCACAAACCATCCAAATCACCCTCATCAAATTTGGGTCTTCCAAACCCGTTTCACCAAAGTCCTCAAATCACCATTTTCAACTTAGATTTAGGTTATCCCAGCTTAGGTTTGTCAAAATCCAAAAGAAACAAATTCAAAAACCAACCAAAATCTCTTCAGATCCGAAACTTAGCTCCACCGAACCCATATACAATTTCAAAATACCAAACTGAATTAAAGTAAGAAATCAGGTAAAAACAACCAATTAAATTCAATTATTTACCTGATTGAAGAAAAGAAGAATAAAGGAGTAGATGAGAGGCGAAGAGATGGAAGGAAATCGGATTTAGGTGTTTGGGTTTTCTGGGTTTCGGGTGAAGAACATAGGAAAGAAAGAAGAATAGAAAAGAAAATGTATGTCGGGTTTAAAACGAAATCGAAATGGTGCCGTGTTGTAGGAATAGAAAAACGGCGTCGTTTAGTTGCAAGCCCAACACAGCTACGGACGACAAGCGAGCTTCACAGACGACAGCGCAAAATGTGCAAAACGACTTACAGCTTGGACCAAAACGTGTGAACGACTTGTAGTTCGGTCAAAAGTTTATTTTCCCTCCGATTTCCTTCTTCTAATTTCAACAATTTCCCACACTTTCCCACTTAATTAACAACTTTAATTTACTTCAAAATTTTCATTAACATAAAAAAAAAATTTAACCCTCCAAAATATCATTAATTATTTAATTAATACTTCAAATTTAAAATTAATCCTTCAAAATTAATTAATTAATTCAAAAATTCAACTGAAAATTTCTGAAAAATTTAATCGGAAAAAGCAAGATATTACACTAAGAGATGGAATTTGAGAGGTTAGGGGCAGGTTTGATGTGTTTGAAGGCTTGAAGAATCGAATGGGGTCTGATAAACCAAACTAAGCGAAACGACAACGTTTTGGGCACTTCCTGTGCAATATTTTTTAAGACACGGGCGTATTTCTGCTCATGTAGTACCTAGTTGTGTAAATTATGGAAGACACAGGCATATACACATAGGACACGGACACAAATCCGTGTCCGTTTCACAAGCCGTGCAAGGCACGGTCAAGTTTGTTTAAGACATGGTAAAAAATGGTTGTCTGTGTACTTAAAAAATACAACTTTTCTCTCCCAAAACACTTCATTCTATCGAACGAACATCAAATGAGATCAAAGGGTCAAAAACCAACTTAAATCCATTAACCTTCATCACCCAAACACCAAATTAATGGTTCAAACACCAAATCAAATAAAAAAAATCAAACTTAACCACACTCGAACCCCATCGAAATGGGCGAGACTAAACCAAGCAAAATGGCATCAAAAATTGAAAATAAATTAAGAAGAGAAGTTGATCTTACCTAAAGAACCAAGGATGAATCAAAGATAGGCTATGAGATGGAATTTGAGAGGTTGGGGTCGGGTTTGATGTGTTTGAAGGCTTTGAGCGGTGCCTAGCAAGCGCACTAGAATCGATGTAGTTTTAAACTCTCAAACAATCCTTGGGTATCGAATCCTCAAAGACAGGAAATTAATTGTGATCAAAAGAGAAAATAAAAACTAAATAAAGCATGATGATTTTTGAGAATTTTGGTTGATTTAAAAAGAATTAGAAGCAAATAAGAGAAAACTAGAATTTCAAAGATGAGCTCAATAAGAGAAAGGCGTTGGGGCTTCAAGGTTTCGGTTAGGAATTTTATTATACTAAGTTAATAAATTGGGTTTGCAAGGATTAGGTGCTCTCACCCCTACTCTAGTCTAAAGCCTCTCTCAAGGTCATTAAACCATCTATATATCTATTAAGAGGGTCCTCTCAGCCTCATTTAATCAAATTTGAGTCATTAGTAACCTTAGGTGAAGGTTGAGGAGTTACTAACATGAGTGATGTTACAATTACGGTAGTAGTAGAGATGAATCAAGTAATAAACAATCTATTGATTTGTTCTGGAATAAATTCTAAGACTCACAATAGGAACATTTACAGAATGGGTTAACAAAAACTTCATCTATTATACCAGACTTAACTAAAAAGCTTCTTTATGCATAAATAATCAGTGAGTGCATACTAGTTTACTAGCTTTAGTGGCTTGTGTACTAGCCTCTTAAAGGAAGCATGGGTACTTTATTTGGGATGCTAACTAAGTAGATGCAGAAGTGAGGTGCAAAAACCACTTCTTCACCTGGGTTTCTCTGTAGTTGAAAAGCTAATGGGCAACAAGGGGATCATTCTGTAATATTCCAGTGGTTGACGCAAGGAATGACGTCATTGAGAATGGCTCATCTTTGAATGTGACGCCTCAATCCACTTGGATAAAATATCTAGTGGATATGACATACATGCAGTCCAGTCACACTTTACAGGCATTAAGTGGTTCTATCCTAACACTCACAAATTCATTTCTTGTAACCTCACCCAACCTTCATCTCTCAATTCTTCACTTGGGTTTGTTAGAACTACAACCTAGGAGGCCAATCTAGGTTATAATCACTCACACAAGCCAACAAACCAATCACAACTCAAAAGATAAATTCAATGAATACACAATCAAACCCAAGCATTAACTTAGCAAAAAAATCATCCAAACCTACATCTTTACACCTAACTAAAGAAATTAAGTACTCATAATTAAAACAAACATCAATCCATTAATAACCATTGAAGGCAACATTAAAAATCTGAATACAAAAGAGGAATAGATAAATAAAACCAATCCCAAAACCTTGATGGATGATTCTCAATAAGAAAGAACTTGGATGATTGATTTTCCTACTTGTCTTCCTCAAAAGTACCTTAAAAAGCAATAAACCTTAAAATGTTCTTGACAAAGAGAATGAAATTAAAAGATGATGCAACAGTCCCCAAAATGGGTAAAGAGAGGGTTTAAATACGCCTTTGTCCAAGTCACAAAACCCTAAAATTAATGTACCAAAATGCCTATAGGTCCCCACAAGTTCTTTCTTTTCCGGAGCTTTCTCTCTCCTCAGCCAAGCATGTCACAACCTTGACGATTTAAGTGTCACGGCCGTGACGATTCTCTGTCCAAAAGAGGTGCCAAATTTTCCCCTCGTCACGGCCGTGATGGAGGCCATGACACACTTCATCCTTCACGACTGTGACGATTCTCTGTTTGGTGCCATCCATTTTCTTCACTTGTCATGGTCATAAGAATCGACCATCACGGCCGTGCCACCCAAGCTTCATTGTTCTCTTCATTTTCTTCGAGCTTTCTTTCGATCACTCGAGTCTTTTCCATTTCCAATCTCTTTTTGCACCTTTTGACCTCTTTTCTTTCAAGTTGTATTATCCTACAAATATAATGAAAAACATAAGAATTTCACTATAAAAGTATAATTTATAGGATAAAAATAACCACATTCTTGCTCGATTAGGCATGTAAATTTAGAATACATCAGGCTTGAAGAACCGAAGGGGGTAGGATTAGGGTTTTTATAAACCAAACTGAGCAAAACGGCTACATTTTGGGCACTTCCTATGCAATTTTTTAAGACACATGTGTGTCTCTCCCCTTGTAGTGCCTAGTTGTGTGAATTATGGAAGACACGGGCATTTATCAAAGCCATAAGCAAATACACATTGGACACGAACACGAATCTGCATCCGTGTCTCAAGCCATTCAAGGCACGATCAAGTTTGTTTAAGACACGGTCAAAAATGGTTGTTCGTGTTTTGGTCCGTGTACTTCAAAAACATAACTTTTCGCGCCTGAAACACTGTGTTCAATCGAACGAACGTCAAATGAGATCAAATGGTCCAAAACCAACTTAAATCCATTAACCTTCATCACCCAAAACACCAAATTAATGGTTCAAACACCAAGTCAAATATAAAAATCAAACTTAACCACACTCGAACACTATCAAAATGGGTGAGATGTTACACTTGTTATCCCAGAATGTTGGCAGGTGGTGGTGGTGTTCCTTATTGTTATTGCGGAGTGTCGGCTAAGTTGCGACCGTTGACAACAAGTTTCAATCTCGGAAGACTTTTTTGGATGCAGGAGATATGGGAATGTAATGATGTGAAATGGAATCTCACATTTGATTTTGGATTTAATTTTTTTTATTAAAATTGCAGGGAACAGAGTTGCAGTGTGCTTTCTTTCAATGGTATGATCCAGAGGTTATAAACGTCACACCTAGAAGGACTTGTGATACTAACGAGATAATGAAATTGCTGAAGCATACATAGCAAAGTGGTGAACATGTTGAAGAGGTGTCCCAAGTGTCTCACTCTATGACACAGCCTAGTGCTGAACCCACACAACTTAGTACACAACCCGTTGCAAGATCTTTTGATGATGGAAACCTATTTTGTAAGGTCATTGTGTTCTTTTTAGTTGGTGTGTTAGTCAGGATGTATTTGTGAAGTTTGATTTAGATGTGTTTGTAGTGGGTGAACTTGTAGGAATTTTTATTTTTTTAAGGTAAGTTAAGGATTAAAACTCATTATATGAACTTATTTATTTGTTCTATTACATCCGAGAAGTTATAATGTTATTGCTATTTGCAACATTTCAACATTTTCAACATTCAACAAGAAATATATTTAATATACATTCATGCTACACAAAAATGGAGTTGCCAGTACATTTGTACTTTTGAAAGCACAAAAAATGAAGTTGATAGTACATTTGCTCTTTCAAAAGCACACAAAATAAGGTATTTAGGAATAAGAGTTTACAGTGCATTTGTGCTTTCAAAAGCACACAAAATAGAGTTTTGAAATTCAGTGCTAATTTTGGGATTGATGAGGCTATGTGTAGTTGGAGTTGTTGGCTTGGTGATAGGTTGTATTTTAGATATATTTTAGGTTGCATTTTTTTTCATTATAAATTGTTATTATTCATGTATTTTTATGTCTTTTGACTTCTTTGGTGTTTTAGGTGGAATGTTAGTGAAACACAAGGATTTTGAGTTATTTTGGGGAGTTTCAGCATGAACTACACTTTGGCATGACCATGTTGTAGAAGACACGAAGACTGGGCTTGACTTATTAGCATTGGGCCTCATGTTTTTACTATTGGGCCTCGAGATTTGAGCCTTTAGGACGTGTATAAAGGCTGTGGACTCAATTTTACTGCTGGAACAATTACATTATTATTACTATTTTATTATTATTATCTACATTAGGATTTGGTTTTTGCAAGGAGCCACCTATAAACACTTGTTTATTTTGTGGCTGCCTCTTCTTGCATCTTCTGTAATGTTGGACAGCAGCTCCATTTCTCATCTTTTGGCTTTCTCTCCTCATCATGAGTAGCTAAACAATTTTCTGGTTGAGGTATTTCTGAAGTTCAATCTGTTAAGATTGTGAGACTATTGTTTTAATTGTTATAAAGTGTTTCGAGTATTTATTCAGTTTTTGTGCATGAATTCATTTATTATTATTTCTATTGATTGATTGACAATGGCTCGTTACTGATTGATTGATATAATAGACTGTTATTTAGGATTGATAGTGTGTCACATTAGTCCTAATCTAGGTAACGAATAACATGAATTTATATGGTTTAGGCATTGTTCATTATTATGGAACTGAATAATCTGGTTTAAATGAATCACAACATTTTCGGTTTCACTGGCTAGGATATGGGTCTCTTTAATTCTTATTGTTGTCATAGATTAAACCTTGCAGGACGTTCCGAGGGTTTTTTAGTGTTTAGGAAAATAGTATGCATGACGTCTTGGGGCTATCGAACAGGTAAGAAGAGATTAGTTAATTGAGTGTGTTACCGTTAACTAAAACTCTATCTATTCGAATGCTTGATATTTATTTTTCGTGTTTATGATCAACCAATTGGATTGAACGGAGGAAATACCTTGGCTAGACTTTCTCATTATTGAATTTATGTTATTTTACTATTGCTGCAATTTCATTTCTCATTGTGAATTTTAATCTCTGCTTGTTTTTAATTCTCGGTTTTACTCTCATTCAATTCAAATTTATTTTATTTTTCTGTTTTAGCATTTAAGCATTTTTGTACTGGTCTCTATGGTTTGACCCTGCTCACCCCTTTACTCATTATTTGTTTCCTGAGCAGGTTAGTATTATTTTGGTGGGTTTGACACCTTATCAGATTTGGCATCATTTCCAGGGACCGGTGTTTCAGATTTTGTTTATTTGCTTTACTACTAATCTTTTCTCTATTTTCCATATATTGTTGACACTGATTGTGAGATCGAAATGGAGATGGTTGAAAACAATAATGCCAGACTTGTTGTTCCACTTGTGGCTCCACCTGAGCAAACTCTGAGAGATTTGGTTGCACCTCTTATGGTTCAGCAACCTTTGTGTATTCAGTATCAACCCTTGAGTGAAAATCTGGCTTAATTCAGCTTCTACTGAGGTTCATGGTGTGGAGAATGAGAATCCCAACAAGCATCTTAAAGAGTTTCATATTGTTCGCTCCAGTTTCATTCCTCATGGTATTACAGAAGAACAAATTAAATTGAGAGCCTTTCCTTTCTCATTGGCGGATCAAACTAAGGAGTGGTTCTTATATTTACCACTAGGTTCAATTGATACATGGGCTAATATGGTCAAGTTGTTTCTAGAAAGTTTCTTTCCTGCCTCTAGAGCTACAAATTTGAGAAGAGAGATTTGCATTATCAAACAAAGAGATTTTGAAACTTTATATGAGTAGTGGGAGAGATTCAAACGGTTTTGTGCAAGCTGTCCTCAAAATGGTATTTCTGAACAACTCATAATTCAATATTTTTATAATGGTCTTCTTCCTTTAGAACGTAGGATGTTAGATGCTGCTTGTGGTGGTGCAATCATCAGTAAAACACCTAGGGAGATTTGAGAATTGATTTCGATCATGGCTGCAAATTCATAACGATTCAGTACCAAGCCTGAATCCACTGTTAGGCGTGTTAATGAGGTGAGTACTAAAACTTCTATGTAATATCCGCTTATTTTAGCCAGAATCTCGTAGTATTCGGAAGTGATTTCAAGTTGGGATGTTGACCTTTGAGTTTGAGGGTTGTGTTGTGTGTGTTTTGCACATTGGAGGTCATCTACGTGATCAGTACAGGGTATTGTGCACGTAGTCGAGGCCTGAAACTTGACCGTAAATGTGCGTTGAGTGCAACGTACATTGGAGGTCATCTACATACACAGTATTAAGTACAATGCACGTAGACGGGGATAAGTCGGCCGAGAGCCTTGTTTGGAATGTGTGCATAGTATGGGTTGTTGTGCATGTCCTTTGGGTGTGACCCGTGAGCACGTTGAGGCCTTCTACGCATACAGCAGGGGGTGGAATGCACGTAGATTGTATATCTAAATGAGGGGCATCAGATTTGCCGTCTACGTACATTGTGTGGGATGCTACCCACATAGAGCATGGTCCTACATACGCAGAACCCCTACTGTGCACGTAGATGTGTTTTTCTGGGTGACTGTGCGTGAAACGCAATATATCAGTCCGTGAACCTATAAATACCCCTACCTACCATTCATTCGGTCACAACTTGTCTCAACCATCAGAGCACTTTCTCATTGACTTCTCTGTGATTTTCTTTGATTCTCCTTGCTTCTACAACGGATCTAGAGGTAAGAATCATCCATTAATCTCTTCTTTTCTTTAGTTTGTTGGGCATTTTAGGGTTTCGACCAAACTTAGGATTTGGTTTGGATCTTTCCATTTCTTATGAAATACGAGTTAATGGGAGTTAGCTTATGGTTGTGTGAGACCAGTAGCTTGGAGTTCAAGCATCGGTTTTGTGGGATTTGGTATTTGAACCAAATGGGTTTTTCTACAACTAAGGTTTCGGGTTTTACTGAATTTCTTGTCAAATCTGGTGTTGTTTCTGATGTATCTTGATAGATATGAATTAAAACTTCACAGATTTAAGCTGGGTTAAGAGATTTGACTAGTTATTTGGCATGTGTCTTGGAAGTTCGAGATTCATAGTTGAGATTTGGAAGGATTTTGACTTTGTTTGTGGAGTTGGAGGATGGATCCATGTTCAGGAGATTGATTTGAGTAAATGTGTATGCTCGGTTCCGTTGGGGACCGAGTGGAGCATGATCTTTGGCTCGAAAGTGATGGATTCACTTTCGTTTGTTTAGGCGACTTTGAGAGTTTGCATTTGCATTTCATATCATGCATTTGGTATTTGCCACAATACCACATTGTGATATTTATGATGTGTTATGTGTACAGCTTCTTGTCCTTGCCAGCGAGATCAGCCACCGGCGAGTGGGACTTGACTGGTGTTTTGGCTTGGATTGTCAGGTGAGTGAATAACAGCTTCAGACACATTGGTTGTGTCTCGAACTCTATTTACTTATTTTTGATGTATTGGATATATGTATCCAAAAATGACTAATCTAAAGGATTGGCTGAGATGAAACTGGTTATTTGTGTAATAATCAATTTTGGATTTGAAATGATATATATGTATTATATATCTTTGATATGATTTGAAATGCTGAATTACATGATATGATTTTGTATTATACGATAGTACGTTTTGGTTTTTGATATGGGGATACTTGTTCTACTAGTTATGTAGCCTTTGGTATACCAATGATTGATAAGCCCAGCTACCAAGGTTGTCGGTAGCCATGTTGTCCTGATCAGATACATGATTTGTTATGATAGAGGCGGGTCCTCATCACTATGGCTGGTCCACACATTTCGTGATAGTTGGCAGAGTTCATATCACACTTGCTTAGTCCCATATCGCCTGTATATGTTTTGACATGAAAATGATGATTTAAAATCTTAAATGATTTTAATACGCCTTTATGCATCTTGTTTGCTGTGATTGCAAATGGTTTCGAAATGGATTTTCGAAAGGCTATTATTGTATAGCATGTATATTTATATATACTTATGAATACTACTTGTGGTATTTGAAAACTGTTTTCAAAATAGACTCTGTGAGGCACGTATGAGGCGCTCTGGAGTGTTATTCCTTACTAGTATTCACCCCCGTTTTATTTTCTGTTGTGGATGATTCTATCTTCTAGGTACACAGATTTTGGTTTCGGCGTTTATTCTGCATCTTGGACACCCGTGAGGAGACATTTTGGTTAGTGATGCCTATTGTTCGAGCTTCTTTATTTTGTAGAGCTCGGTACCAGATTATTGTGGGGTGTTGGGTTGTATGTATACTTTGATATATTTATTGTATTTGGTTTTACCAGAGTATATAGTTTGTATACGTTTGGTATATATTTATATATATTGAGTTATATATAAACTGTTTTAAACTATAAAATGTTTTTTCCAATAAATGGTTTGGAAATTAAATGATGGGTAGAAATTCTGAATCTTTGGAAGGCTTGTGCGGGATGGGCCAGACTTCTATAGACGGTCCCCCTTGTACGTCGGTCATGGTCTCGGGAGTGGGTCGTGACATTCTGATTCAAGAATTGATGATATTACCTCTTTGTTGCATGAAACTATATATTTTGTGAACAAGCTAGTTGTTAGTCAAGGGCAATCAGTTCAGAAAACACAGGTGTGTGGGATATGTGGTGCGCAATGACATCTTGCTGATTCGTGTCCCTCGCTACAAGATGATTCTTGGGCTCAAGGTAATGATGTCAATAATTTTGAGGGGCAATCGTACAAAAGATATGATCCATACTCAAACACATACAACCCAGGATGGAGGGACCATCAAAATTTAAGGTATGGAAATAACAACAATTCTGCTCAAAATGCCTAGCACCAACAGATGCCACAAACTGATAGGATTTAAACCTTGGAAGAAATTGTGAGATCATTGGCAGTTTCAATAGAGGTAAGTATTTCTGAACTACAATATCAAATTAGCAAACTAACCACTTTTGTTAACAGGCTTGAAACTCAAGGAAAATTGCCCTCCCAACCTGAGATAAACCCAAGGTAGAATGTTAGTGCAATTGCTCTTCGGAATGAAAAGGAAATTCTCAGTTCAGACACGACATCACTTCAGCATGACCATGCCGAAACAGATGCAACATCACTTCAGCATGACCATGTCAAAACCACTGCGACAGAAATAGTAGATCCAAAAAGTTCCAGAAACATTCTAGTTGTTGGAAATCCTGAAAGGCCACCTTTTCCTTATAGACTAATGAAGAAGAAGAAAGCCTTGGATGATCAAGAAGTGTTGGAAACACTAAAGAAGGTTGAGATCAACATTCCTCTGCTTACAGTAATCAAGCAAGTACCCAGGTACTGCAAGTTTCTGAAGGAGTTGTGCACTAGGATGAACAAATTAAAAGGCAATGAGTGAGTACACATGGGTGAAACGATCTCAGCAGTCTTGCAAAAGAAAATGCCTATTAAGGAGAAAGACCCATGTATGTTTACTATACCATGTAAAATTGGTAATGTTGGAATTGAACAGGCTATGTGTGATTTAGGAGCTTCAATTAATTTAATGCCTTTGTCAGTTTATTCTACATTAAATCTTGGACCTTTGAAGCAAAATGGTGTTGTACTCAGACTTGCTGACCATTCTAGTGTCTCTCCTGAAGGTGTTCTAGAGGATGTTTTGATGCAAGTCAACGATTTATTTTTTCCTGCAGATTTTTATGTGCTAGATATGGAGGATGATGGTACTCCCAATTTAAGAATGTTGTTGTTAGGGAGACCTTTCCTTAAAATAGCATGCACAATGATAAATATGCATGAAGGGACTTTGTCCATGGAGTTCGATGGTGCTAAGATTGAATTTAGTATCAACGAAGCAATGAAGCATCCTAATAATTTTTTCTCTATTTTTGTTGTTAATTGTGCTAACCCATTGACAGAAAAAATTTTGGAATTGCATGATGATTCTCTGCAGGATGTTAGTATAATGATGGTACAAAATACTAAGAAACTGAAAGTATCTGATAAGGCGACTATAAGCAAGAAGATGACAAAAAGGGATCAAAAGGTAAATATTTCTTTACTTGATAGAGCTAAGTGTGAGTCTAAGTCCGTTAGGTTTTGGAAAAAAATTTCGCAACAAGAAAAAGAAAGCAAAAAGAGAGAGTTGGGTGTATGTCCAAAAGATCGATTCTGTCACAATTCATGAGACATTGCCACCAAACAAGCAAAATCAAGTTGTGAAGATTTATGTGTTGAATGACAAGAAAGGATAAATATTCAACTTCCTCCAGCTAAGACGACGTAAAAGAAGCGCTTCTTGGGAGGCAACCCAAGGTTTTTATTATTTTTGTTTTTGTTACTTTTATTTTTAATTATTTTAATTATTTTGTTGTTTGATTGATCCAGCAAATTTTTATGCCTTCATATTTTTATCTCCAATTTTCGAGGATTTAATGGCATTTGTCTTAGAGAATGGTTTTATCTTGATGTGCATGTGACAAAATTGGGTGTTGAAAGTCCATTTTATTTGAAGAACAAGTGTGGGGAGCTTCAGGGGAAGAAACTCGAGTTAGGTGGTGACATGCGAGTGTCAAGCAATCTGAAGCCTTCCAGAAACGACGGTGTTTGAAAAAAAAAAAGACGTCTTTTTGTCATAAAGGGTTATAAGTGAAACGCTGCACAACAGTAACTTATTGGGTCAAAATTAGGTCAACATAAGGGATGGCAAAATTGTAATTTTTGAGAAAAAAAAAAGATGAAGCAATATAGTCAAACTTGGTCAAATCAATGGTAGCAATTTTGTAAATAAGTAGAAATCATTCAATCTACAGCAACCCTAATTAAAAATTAGGATTTCTAGGACCACAACCAATCTTCGTCGTTTACAATTTCTTGTCGCCTCCACCAACCTTTGCTCCTCAATTTGACGCATCATCTCCCGCCACAGCCGCCATCACCGAGCCACCACTCACAGCAGCTGGGTCATCACGTCGTCTACCACATCCACTGACACACCAGAGAAGCCTTTCTTAAACTCTTTCTCAATTTAATTTTTAATATTGTCTTTTATGTTACATCGAGAACAATGTGAATTTTAAGTTTTTGAAGGGGGATTTGTGTGTTTGTTCGATTATGTTTTTTTTTGTTTGCATTGTGATTCATATTTTTCCTATTTTCCTCTGATTTTTGTTGTCATATTTTTCTTCTGTGATTTTTGTTGAATTTTTCAAATTTGTTTGTGTAATTTTGCAAGTTCTGTTTATTTTTTTGCATAATGTGTGATCACATTTTATTCTTATTGCATTGGATGCTGCATATATGATTTCCCTGCTTAATCTTGATGTGATTTATGTGAGTTTGTCCTTAAACATTGAATAATTAGAAACTTTAGGAGATTTAAGATCCACGCATCCTCATATACCCATTTGTGTGAAACTTGAACTTCTACGCATCTTAACTTAAAGATTAAACAACCCCTAATAATAGAGCCAAAAGGGAACCAATAGTTTAAATTCACACAAAAATCTCGTGAGAATTTGAGACATATACACTTTATTTCTTGATGTGTGACATTTATAGAAAGACCCTATTGGAGTTTGTTATCGAGTGCATTTCAAAGACCACATCATTTTAATTGAGACACTGAAACGACGAAAGACGTTGTTTGTTAACCATTTGAATTATTTTTTTCTTTCAATATCTACCTTTTATATTTATCCATTGTTTACCCCGTTTGAGCCTTAGACTTCTTCCTTGTTCTAAACCCATTTTTAACCACTCCTATTTTGTTTAAGACCTTCAAGATTTGAAACCTAAGTTGAGAGGTTTTTATATGTGATACATTGCCAAATTATTTGTATGTTGATGCCAATATATTGTGTTTATTTAAACATGCCATATATGTGATTTTGTGCTCGTATTGTCAAAAATACATGGCTGCCTAGTTTTGATGTACTGATTGGACAGTGGCATTGCTTTACTAAAAAGAAAAAAAATGCTTTAAAAAAATATAAAAGAAAAAGAATAAATGAAGTAAAGCAACATAGAGAAAGTAAATGGTGTGGGCAGCCTTGTATTATTGAGCATAGACATGTATTTGTGTTATTTCAGTATTAGCTTGGTATGTTTGTGTTATTAGCAATGTATCAATTGTTCTCACCATTTCTTCTCTCAACTTATTAAACCCATGTTTTAGCCACGTTACAAGCCGCTAAAGTCCTTTTTTATCGGTGTTTTGATTGAATTCTATTAGTGATTTCAATTTGACTTTATTCCAAGTCCTAGAAAGCCTTGCTATGAGTGAGAGCGTAAATTCTTCACCTACAGACTTGAGAGATGGAGTGAAACTTGTGAGGGTGTGAATTTGGATATCCCTTTTGGGGGCATTACTAGTGTGGAGACAATCTCCTTTTTGGTGATTGTCAGCTATCCTGGCGAAAGTTGTGTTTTCTTTTGAATATTCGATGCATGTCAGTTTGGGTGTTGTATTATGCGGGGGTAACAAGGATGATTGCATTTTAAGATTCTTAGTGGTTTTAAATTATAGAATGCTTGAGAACAAACATTGTTTAAGTGTGGGAATATTTTATAGGTTGCATTTTAGGCATATTTTAGGTTGTATTTTATGTTTTTTTGCATTATAAAATATTATTATTCGTGTATTTTTATGTCTGTAAGCTCCTTTGGTGTTTTAGGTGGAATTATAGTGAAACACAAGGATTTGGAGCTAGTTTTGTGGCGTTTCAGCTTGAACTACACTTTGGCATGGTCATGTTGTAGAGGGCACGGAGATCGGGCTTGACTTATTCGCATTGGGTCACGTGTTTTCATTATTGGGCCTCAGGATTTGAGCCTCTAGGACGTGTCTAAAGGCTGTGGACTCATTTTTACTGCTGGAACAATTACAATTACATTATTATTACTATTATCATTATTATTTACAGTAGGATTAGGTTTTTGCAAAGAGCCACCTATAAAGACTCTTTTATTGTGTGGCTGCCTCTTCTTGCATCTTCTATAATGTTGGACAGCAGCTCCATTACTCATCTTTTAGCTTTCTCTCCTCATCATGAGTAGCTAAACAATTTTCTAGTTGATGTATTTCTGAAGTTCAATCCGTTAAGGTTGTGAGACTATTGTTTTAATTGTTATAAAGAGTTTTTAGTATTTATTCAGTTTATGTGTCTGAATTTCTTTATTATTATTTCTGTTGATTGATTGACAAGGGCCCGTTGGTTGATTGATTGACATAATATACTGTTATTTAGGATTGATAGTGTGTCACATTAGTCCTAATTTAGGTAACGAATAATGTGAATTTATGTGGTTTGGGCATTGTTCATTGTTATGGAACTGAATAATCTAGTTTAAATGAATTATGGTGTTTTCGGTTTCACTGGCTAGGATAGCGATATCTTTAATTCTTATTGATGCCATAGATTAAACCTTGCAGGGCGTTCCAAGGGTTGTCTAGTGATTAGAAAAATAGTTTGTAGAACGTCCCGGGGCTATCGAACAGGTAAGAAAATATTAGTTAATTGAGTGTGTCACCGTTAACTAAAACTCTATCTATTCGAATGCTTGATATTTATCTTTAATGTATGTGATCAACCGATTCGATTGAACGGAGGAAATACATTGGCTAGAGTTTCTCATTATTGAATTTCTATTATTTTACTACTGCTGCAATTTCATTTCTCATTACGAATTTTAATCTCTGTTTGTTTTTAATTCTCAGTTTTACTCTCATTCAATTCAAGTTTATTTTATTTTTCTGCTTTAGTATTTAAGCATTTATGTACCGGTCTCTGTGGTTCGACCATGCTCACTGCTTTACTCATTCTTTGTTTCTTAAACAGGTTAATATTATTTTGGTGGCTTTGACACCCTATCACTTGGCTTTGTTGAGATGAAAGCTTCTTGTTGATCTGAAGGTATCAGAGGCTTGTTGCTTTAATTACCTTCTTGTGACAACATTTTTTCCCTTCCATTTCGAACCTGGTGGTCAAAAATCTATGTCTCCAGTTACAGTAGCTGAGCTCACAGTTTGTGTGCCAGATGTTAAGATTATTCCTTGGTCGAGTACACCATTCTGAAATATCTTAGAAGGCAATTAATTAGAAACCCATAACACAAAATTCCACTAATAAGATGATTTGTAAAATGGACACCGTTACTCGCACATTTTCAGCCGAGAATCATGTTCTTTCGTCAACATATACGACATATCCAGTTGAAATTCTATTTCTCTTGTTTTTGGTTCCTGCAACTTGGACAATAGATCTCTTGTTTTGGCATGGTGATCCTTGGGCAGTGGATCTCTTGTTTTGGGTTTCTGCACCTTGAACAGTCACATTCTGAAATCATGAACAAAAAAAGACAGTGAATCACATATCTCAATTCTTCAATGATAATAATTTATTTAATATGAAGATTATCTCTCAAACAACATCCTTGTTTTGAGGACATCTTTGCTTGTTATGGTCAGTTTCCTTGCATAGAATGCAATGCATATGTGTACCCTTCCTTCTCAACTTTCCTATCTTTTTCACCTCGTCTTTGTCTTTCCTTCTATTATTTTTTGGTCTTCCCCGACTTTTTCTCGATCTTTGGTGGATATATTTGTGAATTTGCCGATTGAGGCCACATGTTCATATTAGTGAATGGTTGAATAAAATACGAATATGTCTCATAAAAAATTTCCTTCCCATACTAGTGTGAGACATAGTCATCGGGATTCAATTTTCTGTGTAAAAAAAAGGCATATGTAAAAAAATTTATCAAACAAGAAAGGAGAAATATTTAAATTCAAGAAACGAAGAGCTTACCATGATGTGAATTTCATAACCATGATGCGAATTTCTTCAAGCATTGAGATAATGGATTTGTATCTTGCTACTAGTATCCATGAATTGAAGGTTTCAGACATGATGTTATCAATGGTATTGCATTTGCTCTACGGATCAAAATATACCTTGCACCAATTTTCCTTATTGTATCTTACATTCTGTATCATAGTGAACTCCATGTCGTTTTGTTCGCTTCAACTCGCAATCTTCCCTTATGTTTTCGCTAAAGTCTGAAGAAACGAATCTTCATCAGAGCTATCTATATACTCCTCATCACCACTTAGCTTTCCAGCATACTCCTTCCTCCTATGTTGATCCTCGAACCCTTGGTCAATGCCAACAAGACGTAGCACTACCTCCTCGACTGGTTTTTTTAGTGCTTCTGTTTTTAGTTGTCATATTACTCCTCAACTAACTGCACACCTTAATAGTCTCCTCACCTGTATCGCTCAAATAATCGTCCTTCTCTGACTCTCCACCCGATGTTTTATCATCACAACCCCCCTCCTCTGTCTCTTCACCCGAATCCTCGTCAGAATCCTCACCATATTCATCACTTTCCCGACCAAATTCAAAGTGTTGAACTAGACATATACTTTCACCACCAACTACACTACCCTCTTCTGCCTCTTCTACATAAAGATCAATTATGTCGCCATACTACAATCCCGATCCAGCAAAACAACCAGCTTTATCAATTAAAACATACCTCCTGTTTGTTTTTGTTCTGTACCAAACTCCCTTAAGCTTCCCCTTTATGAAAGAACTTCCAAGGCACATCACTTCATATAATATAATCCCATTGAAAATACAAAATTGCCCCCCAATGTAGCTTATAACTTCTCAGTTTGATTTCACAAATTTACCCCATAATGGAACATATCTTGGACCAACACATGCCCCATGTGTTTTCTTTGTCAATGCACTGTAAACAAAGCCCCAAAGCAACAAATCAATAAAACATATGTAAGTGCTTGAGTAGGACAACACAACCTCACAAAAAAATAATCTTCCACCAACTAAAAAATGCACCAAATCTTCAATGGGACAATAGAAACAAACAAAAAAAATTAATGTCACATGGACTTCAAGAGCACAACTTCAGTAACCCAAACCCTATTTCATTAACCCTAACCTTTATGATGTGATTGAGAACTGGACTTAGAGAGCCAAAGGGTTTTCGAGAAGGAGAGATCGATGGGTTTTTCAGAGGGAAAGTTTCACCGGATGAGAATGAGATTGAAAAGGAGCGACAGATTGAGAACAAGATTGAAAGGGCACGATAGATTATGAGGAATAAGGAGAGGCAGAAATGTGATGTAAGATAGTGAAACGAGTTGCAAAGAATGGCATACGAGGTCGTCTTAAATTTAGGGTTTATTGGTCCACGTGGGCTTGTTGTTATTTCTAACGAGGCACGCCAGTTATTTTCCACGCTGGCGCATGGATGAAAAACGCTTTGGATTGGTGTTAAAAGGTCACATTTTCAAAGTTTAGGGGGCAATATGATGTCATTTTTTAAGTTGAAAGGGGTTCGTAAGCATTCTTGAAGTTCAGGGGGAAATAGCATAATCAATACAAGTTCAGGGGGTTCACATGTATTAGGCCTTTTATTTTATTTTCTTTTCTATTCCATTTATTTTTGGAATTGTCTTTTTTTTTTACTTTAAAAAGGGGAGTGGGGGCGACCATCCGTAGCAACCCTTACTGGGCGTGACCATGCAAACTCTTTCCTACTGCAGAATGTTCGATAAAACCATAACTGAAGCCGATGAGGTCATCGAGTTTTGTCACTATAGCATCCATCTAGGGCCAGATGGACTAAGGGGTTATCCAACCACCTCTAATTCCTAACCTAGGGCTCGGAGCTGTCAGATTATAAATCTCTAGCAATGTTGCCCCCCTAGAACTCGAACTCAGGCTAAGCAAATTTGGGACTTGCTCCCTACCGCTGGGCTACCCTCTGATGGGTGACGGAGAAACTAAATTATGGTTATATCACTTATATACTCCAAGAGATTGATTGATCTACCATATTAGCAATCCAGTAAACTCTTACTCATTACATTTTTTAATGGTTAATCTTTATTATACTATGAGACCCACAATTATTTTGCTTATTATTTAATTTATTTATAACATACAAATCATAATAAACATATTTATTTGATATAAATATTTTGCATAGTTAATATTTGATTTAAAAATTATTTATTTGAATTTTTAAAATTAGGTGCTAGAGTGAGAAATTGGCTTACCATTGAAGAAAACTTGAGATTTTTCTTGGGTTATTGGAATATGGGATCTCTCTATCACTCCAACGGTACCTACTTCTCAACCATTTTAGAGGTTTTGATAAAGATTTTAGTGTTTTATTTTCTTTATTTTGTTGTTTATTTATGATTTCTATTATATTAGATTAAATCTCTAGTTAGGACTAGAGGATGTAAAGCCTAAGACAAATATTTGTTATAGATTGAATGGGTTTTGGTTTTGATTGAATATATTGATTGAATGTTGTTGGAAATGGCTCAATACTTGTGTTTAAAAATTAGTTCAATAGAATTAAATACAACCTAAATTACTTGAGAGATGGTTTAAGTGAATATAGTGGGCTCACACCCGTGTCCTTTGAATCCCATCAATCTCATAAAAAATAGGAGTCTTTGGAAGGGGGTGGGGGGATTTACTTGATGTCTAAACACTTTTATATTGTCAATGACTTTGTCTTGCTCACTTTCGTTGTTTAACTAGTTTCACTTTTTACTTTTAATGGCCCTTAAATTTTACCAAAAACAATCATAATTTTTTTTTGCTATCACTTCTAGTTTCATTGTATCTGTGAATATGATACCCAAAGGAATACTCCTTTTTGGTGAAAACTACAATAAACACTGTACACTTGCAAAATGAGGCGGTCACCACTCACATGGATTCAAAATCGTAGATTGCAGCATAAACACAATCAAATATGCCAATCTGGATGATCTGGTCAGACAATGACATTTAAAACAATTTTAAACACTATCAAGATTATGACATCACATTAGACACTCTTACATGACTTTTAAACATTTATTGAATCAAGTTAAGTGAAAGAAGATAGAAGGACTTGTGTTTGATAGGGACCAGCGTGCGTCTCCTATTGACATGCATTTATTTGAGGATGATGAGCGTCCCTTCAAAATGGTATGGTCCCCCATAGTTTCCTATAATTTTCAACACTAAAGATTCGACCTTTCTCATGTATTTTCAACCTATTATGCATTATGATACTTCCATTCATTAAACCAATATCTAAACTCATATAAAGTACATTATAAGGTAGCATTTTCACATTAATCATCATTAAGTTTAGCACCTTTATCAACTAAACAACCCCATTTTAACACACAATATTTCCTAACTATAATACCCATTCAAACAACCATGAAAACTCTATCAAACTACCTATAATGTCCTTAAGCAAGATCCATTCTCCAAGCATCCTTCAACTACAAGAACACCACATAATAGATATGAGGAGATTTTAGGATGAATTTTACTTACCAATCACTAAAAATAGGTGTGTGATGTATTCTACGGTTAAATTGTCAATCATGTAAGTAATCTTTGTATTCTTACCCAATGTGTACTTAATTATTGGTTATTTTACACATTTTCAGTTTGACGTGTAGGGTAAGCAAGGATTGCATGGATGAGGATAAAAGAAAGGACAAGGGATTAGAAAAGGAGATTACGACCATTGTGAGAACCAATTCCATCGCCATGGCCGTGGCCACAACCACCTCGGTCGTGGTGAGAAATAGCAAAGGGCTACGACCTCCACCCACCATGGTCGTGGATAAAGCAAAGCAAGGAGAAGACTTAATGATATGGCAAAGGGCAATTTGGATAGTAAACCTAGGGTTTTTCCATTTATGTCTACACCATAAACCTAGCGAATTAAGGGTTCCTGTGTTTCCACTTATTATTGATCGCCGAGGATACTTATCATTTCTCACTACGGAGTTGGAACCCCATGCACTTGTCCTTGTTTAGGTTCACCCTCAAAGAATTTACCCTTTTTTTTCAAACATTCAAAATAAGCACTTTTCATTCAAATAAAAGCCAAGTCTACTCCAAACATTTTCAATAAAAAAT
>CAODLS010211769.1:0-18532 GCA_948243855.1 Flueggea neowawraea | reverse complement strand
CATGATTTGTTTCTCAAAAATAACTCTAAATCATCAAAGATCTACATAACCCGAATCAAACCCTAGCTCATTCATAGCAACCTCAAATCTTTTAATTCCAAGCTTGATTCATATTAATCTAACCTCAAACAACCATAGATAATCATTATCTAATATCTAATCCAACAGAAACATCAAATTCAAACTCTAAAAAGAAATTCAGCCCAAAAAAGAATTCCAAGATTAATGCGTGAAAATGATGATTTAAGAGGAAAAGAAGAATGATCTTACCTCAAACAATCATCTTCTAACAACCTTCAGTATCCATCTCAACCGAATCACTCAGATCTGATAACCTAGGACAAATCGGACCCAAAAGAGATTCAAAAATCAAAGGCATTAAATGAACGAAATGAAGAGGCTAGAAACTTGATCTTACCTCCAGAGATGTTCAGGAATGAGGAGAGATAATGGGAGAGAGTATCAGAAGAGTTGAGAGTGATTTGGAGTAAAAATGAGACGAAAATGACGAAAGGTCGGGTGAGAGGTGTTTATAAAGGTAGACGGATCGCAACGTTTCGCTGAATTATAATGCCAACGTACGTTGCACCTCATTACAACATGCGTTGTGACTCTTCTACATGCGTTACACCGCATGCTGTGCACGTAGACGTGGTCAGATTTCAATCCAAAAACTTCGCATTTTCAGAATCCATGATCAACGTACGTTATGTCTGTTCTACGTGCGTTGTTCCCTTCATAATGTACATAGTCAGTATGAACACCTCACTTATCATTCCCAGATCATGATCTACATGCGTGGCTCCTTCTACAACGCACGTAGACAACTTACACCGCCCCAAGTCAACCTAAATCACCTACAACATGCGGAGATGCTCTTCCTGTACGCGTAGATGGCTTCAACTGCTCATGGTTTACTTCCAAGGGATGAACAACGTGCACAGAACCTAACCAACGCGCACATACGACTTTAGTCGTGATCCATCCCAACGATGATCAACTCGCGTAGAAACCCTTCAACACACGTTCTTGAGCTCCAGCTCACCTTAACACGCGCAAAACCGCATCCCAAACTAAAAATCATAATTCCTGTCATTGATGGAACCTAAAAATCACCCAATCTTATAACGATATCATCCTTAAACATTTTTCAAACACCAAAGGTCACCTCAAGCTTTTGAGGATCAAAATTTTCAATGAGCCAAAATTATTATCAACTGAATGATGTTCTACCAAAGACCTTGTCAGACTTGGTCGGAACGCTACAGAGAATTGATTAGAACAAGAGGGATATTACATTGTCTCTGTCTCCCCAACGTTTCTGATAATCTCAGGAGGTAATATTACCGTCCTAATCTCTTATTTTCACTCATTTCATGCTCTTAATTTATGAATCTCGTTTGGGTCCGGTTTGACCTAAGTTTTTTTATTTGAGTGATTCTGTCAAAAAGGAAGTTATAGGGTATTAGATCTTGATAGATCGAAACTAAAACCACTTATATCTAGCGCGATTTGTAAAAATTTGAGGTTGTTCATAAATGGGTGCAGTTGGTGACGGTTTGGTAAATCTAAGTCCGATCTGTTGATTTCTATTGGAATGATTATTAGATATTGCTATATTAGGATTTTTGGAGGTTAGAGGACCTTAGATTAACCCAGAATCGAAAGAATCAAGGTTGTTTTGAATGGGTTATGGTTTGGTTCGAGTTTGAGCCAAACTATGACGAATTGGGGTTATTTTGAGAAACCAATTATAGATTTGAGTTTCTGAGGTTGATTAAAGTTGATTTGTGTGGCTGGAAATATCAGGTATTGATCGGTGTGAATTCTTGGTGTTTTTTAGAACATTTTTCCGCTGCATGAGCGTTAGAACTTCGGTGGAAATAGGACTACTGACAATGGCATGGGTTGGGTCATGTATTGCATACATATTCAATAATGATACAATACCATATCTGAATCTATTGCAATAAATCTCTGTTGTCAGCTCTGCTCGATTTTTGAGACGATCAGTCCTTAACCAGTGGACCGCGAGTGGATTATTAGCTCAGTGTCCAGGTGAGTGGATGACAGCTTTAGACACATATGCTATGTCTTCTAAAATTATATTTTTTAATATGTCTGGACTTGACATGTAATCTGAAATAATTAAAGGATAGAAAATCCTACAAGTTTGATCTGTGTGAAAACCTCTGTTATGAAAAATGAATTGTCTTTAGGAATTTTGGTGGTTTCTGAAAAAAATATTATGATTTAATATTTATTGCAAATTTTTGAAATAAACATTCTGTTATGGATTTCAAAGAATACTCTGTAAAAAATGTTCTTCCGAATTTAAGAATATTTTCTAAAAAAATTGTTTTGCTCTGAAATAAGTGAGGTGTTTGTACTAAGAACCTTGTTTTTGAAAATCAAATGTATTTTGTAATAAATATTTTGTCTGAACGTTTGATATATTTTGGTGAATAATTTGTCTGTTCTATATGCTAGCTATTTGAATACTTTAAATAAATATTTCAAAATGTTTTCGGTATAACATTTTTATTTGGGACACTCAGCTACGGGTAGCGTAGTTTTGATACACCGGTGTTGTATCAATTGCCTAAGTAGCTATACTTTGTGCCTAAGTGACTTATATTAAGTGCCTTAGTGGCTAAACCATGGTGCCTAAGTGGCTAATCAGTGACTAACTGACTATTACTGAGTTTGGTTGACTCTATATGTCCGATACTAGTCCCTTTAAACTTTGGTACTTTTTTCTAAAAATATTTTGGAAAATAAACGTGATTTTTGGGAAATATTTTGAAGAAAAAAATATTTTGGCTATTACGAATTTTAGAAAGTAAATGTTATTATTCAATTTATTTATTCAATCAATTTGGGTGATTGTCTATTGTGTGCCTGATTTGTGAAAGATTTCGATATGGTTTCCAAAGATATTATTATTCAGTATATAGTGTGTATACGTACGTACACTTATATCTGCATGCGATGTATTTTGAAACTGTTTTCAAAACAGTTTTTGTGAGGCCCGGAGCTTCTCTAGAGTGTTATCCCTCACTGAGTTCTTACCTCCTTCTTTTTCCTTGTTCCTTTTTACTTCATATTTCAGGTTTTTTTTTGTAGTCGTTGACCTTCCGCACTCAGTGAGGTACTTTGTCAGTAGTGAGTGCTCTATTGTTCAGGCCTAACTTTTAGTTCTATTAGACGCTCTACACCAAGTAGTGGATTATAGTCTTGTATTTGAAAATAAAATGGTTAAATTTTTTTAATTATAATTATTTATTTAATAATTTGATATCATGATTTTATGTTATTAATATTCGAGGATATATTATTTTTAAAACTTATTTTGTTAAACGATTTAATATGACTAATAAGTCGACTAATAAACAGTAATTGGGTATTTGTTCTGTACTCTGAGGCTTGTGCTATATTGGTCGGACTTCCATAGACGGTTCGCCTCGTACTCGGTTATGATCTAGAAACGGGTCGTGACAACCAAGCTGAAGCAACCACCGTGACTCAACGAATCAATCTCAGAGCAGCCTTGCCTCACCGGATGAGAGCTGCGCCACCATCCCTTCCAAAACCCTAACCCTAACTTCTCTAACTCTCGCCGGATGAGAAGATCAGAGTTCGCGACTGAGGAAAAAGCACTGAGGCGGTGCCGATTCAAATAGGACTGTGACAGAGAAAGACACCGCGATCTCTAATGGAGAAGAGATAAAGCGACGAAGAAAGAGAAGAGACGAAGACTGAGGGAGGTGTTATCTCTAATGAATAAAGGCGCAAAGCAACGGTGATGGCAATTCCAAATTTGTCAAAACTCTATTTGAAAAAAAGGTCTGATTAATTTTAGTCAAATTAACTGCTCTAAACGGAGAAGAACCAACCTAGTTGACTTGAGTTTTCTATTTTGGTTTCTTAACATGGCTGTTCAACAATTAGTGGTTGATTTTGTGGGTTCCGGTGGTGGTGCAAATGGGTTGAGAATTGGGAATTTGGAGTTTTTATACATCGGGAGGAGGGTTTTATGGGTTCTGCTGGTGGTGGTGGTGCAAAAGATGGTATTTTTTTTATATTCAGTCTAAATTTCTATGGAAAGGTGAAAGTAATTATGATTCTGTGATTTAATTTCATTAAATTCATCAGTAATTGTTAATTCTTGAAAACCCACCTTGTTAATTCAAACTTTGTTGAAGAAATTGAGATTAATTATTAAATCCAGAATTTGCAATTGGCTTTCTTCTTTGTATGTGTATTGTAGGATGATGATAATTTCAATGGAATAAAAGTTTTAGATTCACAAACATCTTTTATGACTTGCTCTAAACTGTTGAAATGTTTCTGGTAGAATTGTTAATGCACTGAATGGATGTTTGTGAGAAACGTTGAACACATTCTTGAAAATTTCAGTACTAATTTGATTGAAGAAGATGAAGAAAGGTAGAAGAAAATAAAATTAGGGTTCATGTTTGATAAAATAGCATCAGTAGAATGATGGGCATTTTTGTCTTTAAATTTTTATTTAAAATGAATCAAGCGACACGTCAGCAATTTATTAACAGATTAAAGACGAATCACTAACAGAAATACTTAAGTGCAACTGATTTTAAATCTCAATGATTTGTCTATAACATTTTAAAAATATAAATACTGATTTACTAATTAGGACAAATCAGATATATTCAAAAATTAATTTCCCTAAAACTTATAAGAAAAAATACGATTAAAGACCGAGGGACAAGCCCCCTGAGAATACTTTAGCGCTAAAGTTAAAAATTCTACAAAATTTTGGTATAATCTGTGAGTAGTAAAAATATACCATTAAATAAGTGGTAACCTCTTATTTATAGAGGAGCTGGTAGATGAATGATAAGATCATATCAACGCTCTTCTCTTTGTCTGATGTCATTTGGTTCCTTGAAATACGCACTTAAGGCTTCATCTTATCTCTTGATTAGTTATCTGTTGGTTATCTTGAGAGCATATGTATCTTCTTGTAGATTAATTTTCTTATTAAATATAGCTCATTATCTGTAGATGGAGACTTCTAGAATGTAAGTTTCTTTGTATTGGATCTTTTTTGCGTTCTTGGACTTTGACGTTTTATGATATTTATGGGCATACACATCAGGGGTAGTCGAGTGGTTAGGATATGTTGTTTTTAGCGTGAGGTTGTGCTGAGGTTATGAGTTCCAACCCGTTCGGACTCACTCTCACAATGTTGAGTTGATCAAGCCTCTACTGCTCGTCCTCGATAAGGTGTTACGGTGACTACACTAGTGCACGAGCTCAAGTCCGCTGTCGGTGTCAGCTATGGCTCTCGAGAACATTCCGCAGTGGGGAGGTTTATTCGCCAGCATGGTCACGCCCAGCACGTGTACGCTACTTACTGGTCGCCCCTGACTCTCCTTTATTCAGCAAAAAAAAGATATTTATGGACATTGGATCCAAACTACACCAATCATAAATTAAAAATAAATACCACACATAGCTGTTTTTTAAAAAAAAAAAATGTTTGAAATTTGAAATAGAGAAAAAAAATGATGACATCTTTTAGAAATGAAGAATTTTTTTTGTATATTTAATATTTTTTACAAGTTGAATGCTAGATGGTAAATTAGTAACGCATGCTCTAATCATCTAAATTAGCTCAAGTGGTTTTGAATATTTAACATTGATTTGGTTACAACAAATTCCAACTTGCATTGAGCATCGGATGTAATTGGGAGAACCAATGACAACACCGAAGTTGTTAATTGTTTGTTGGCAACACAAGATAAAAGGCTTAATCCTAACATAATTAACATACTCAAATATAAGAAATTATATAACATATCTATAGATATTTTCTTTTCTGTTCGGAAGTATAAGGTAAGGTGGGGTTAACATATCTATACGTCTTTTCATCCAGCTGCAATCCATGATTTCAAGTAAACCAATACAAGAAAGAAGAACAAATGTTGGCTGCATGTGGATAAGGAGAATTGATTTTGTAACTTAGAGTGGAATTTAATAACGCAAATGTTCAATGTCGCATGCTGAGCTGAAATCAGTGATACGCAGGACTGTTTGTAATTCTACGCAATAATATTTTAATATAAAAAATATTATAAACAATTAAAGTTATTTTTTTGTATAAATCAATAATTTTTTTAAAAAATAATATTCATGTAGAAAAAATATATTTATTTTAAATTTAAATATTTTTATATCGAATATATATAGAGAAACTGATGAAAAAATACATTTGAAAAATGAATTTTAATTTTTTTTATAAAGTTGCTTGTAAGTGTTATTTTATTTTCATGATTATAATATCTATTAAAAGAATTTATTTATTTTTATTTTCATCATTGTTATGTTGATTTATATGAAACAAAAATATAAATCTAAAACCATAATAAAGAGTTAATTCATTCATTAGAAAAGTAAAGTACTAAAAAAATTATATCTATATAAATCAAATAAATAAATTTTTTAGAGTGTTTCCAAACTAATCAAATAATTAGAGTTTTAATCAATTTCAAATACATTTTTGTTTTAAAAGACAACAAAAAATTAATTAAAAATTCTTAAAATTTAAAATTAAATGAGCAAATCAAGTACGTATGGAAAATTTTACCAATATTTTGATTAAAAGTTGGAGTCTTTGTTCATAATATCAATTATAATTTTTTAAGTCCCTTTTGCAAGATTTTGTTTTTCTAAATTTAGATTCATTTTGTAAGTTGATAAAATTTTACCAATATTTTTTAAAATTTTTTAAAAGTGATTTTATGAGGCCCTACATATAAGAATTTTTTAAAATAAAAAAAAAAAATCATAGGCCCTTTTAGTTTGTCCCTAGCACAGGTCTCACTGACCTGTGCCTTAAGCCGGCATTGGACTGATCCATGGTCTTCCATTGGCACAATCACTGGATGTGAAGAAACTTTTGGTTTAGATGGATTCTCAAGGGGTGCACAAGTGGCTAATTCGTCCACTCCCCCAACACAGTCCCTTCCTCAATGAGCTGAAGGAATGTAAAAGACTGATACAACAGAAAGGCTGGCAAGTATAAGTGAAGCATTTTTACAGAGAAGCTACTGTTGTAGCAGATAAGTTAGCTAATATTAGTAGAAGCTTGAGCAATCATAGTATTTATTGCTCCCCTCCCAACTTTCTTGTTGATGCTCTGAGACAAGATCTCACCAATCACCAACTGGAAAATGGGGTTGTGGTTCAGGTTGGGTAAGGTTAATGGTCAGAATTTTTGGTTGGATTATTAGAATTTGGGTTTGGTTTTCCATCTTTTATAATAAAAATGTTGACTTGGATTAAATTTTAACAAATTAAACTGCCACATGATCAATTTATACATGTAAATGTACGAACTCATCATTTAACGATTAAATTAAGCGGAAAACTAATGGCGTGACAAATTCGATACAAAATTAAAAGTTCAGGGTTACATCATAGATTTAAACATGTTATTTTTTATAAAATATGTAAAATTGAGGTTATTTTAAATAATTTTTTCTTTTTACTTTTTTTTAGCATTTTGTTACTTAATGTGGTTTCTTTTATTTTTTTGACGGTTCTTAATTAATTGTGTTATTAAACTCAACATAAATTAAGCTGGGCGTTCTGAAATTAAGTTTAAATCAGGAAATACAAGTACGATTTTGAAACTTTAATGATTATAAATTGAAACTTTTGCAATTAAATTACAGATTTGGAATTATAAATATGACTATGAAACTTTCTTGAAACTGTGATGAAACTGACCAGCAGCTAACACGTCTGTTGCATAAAATCTTAACTGCTTGCACCCAAGATGCATCGGCCATAATGAAGAATAGGAACCACGACCCGTACGATTATTTTTCAAAGCTGTACCAAAGGCTTGTCATAGTAGTGTATTTTTGTCTAAATCGGATCATTATTGAAACAGGATTGAAACTACAAATTAGGCATATTAAAACAATAAATCAAGTCCATACCTATAAACATATCCGTTCAACTTACACTAGTTATCAGCTCATTGTTCCAATGTCAGGTCAACTTAATTGAGTTGGCATTAGAGTGGTGCTACTAATCTATGGAGCCAACTTAGTTCAATCGGTAGGTTAGCGGGGTGGTCATCTTTTTTTCAAAAAAAACTCACACTAATTGTGTTTGAAAAATTGATCGTATACCTTAATTGAAACACAATAGAAACCAAATTGAGAAGTATTAAAAAGAAATTCCAGGTATGGAGCGAAATGAAGAAGATGTGGGTTGTTGTTGCTTCTGCCATATTTACAAGGCTTTCTAGTTTTGGTATCATTGTTGTGACTCAAGCCTTCATCGAACACATTGGTGCTACTCAACTTGCCGCTTATTCACTTGTCTTCACTGTTTTCTTGAGGTTCTCTAATGGCATTCTGCTTTGTGTTCTTAGTTTCAATCACAGTTACAGTTTTTTTTAATAAGTTTCTTTTTTTGATTTGTCTACGTGAACCTTTGTATTAGTAGAACAGTTTGTGGGAAGAATCAATGAGCCATGTTTTCGTTTTGTATTTTTGAAGCTTCAATTTGCTGCTAATGTTGCATATGTTGTAAATAATTTTTCTATTTGTTTATATGAACCTTTGTATTAGTAGAACAGTCTGAGGGAAGAATTAATGAGCTGTTTCTTCAATTTTTTTTAAGCTTTAATTTGCTGCTAATTAAATGTAGGAAAATCTAGGGTATTGGAAGCATTTCTCGTTAATGGAAAATAATGACCATTTCTCATTATAAATTAGTTTGGCTGTCAAATTGGAAATGTAATGTATACACAATATCTAGCTTACTCTAATGGTATCCATGAAAATATGTACACAGCTACCATAGTCAACGTTTTGATATCACGTAACTAGTTGATCAAATGTTCATTTTCAGCCTTTGTTGGTAATGCGTTAAATTATACAGCTGGGAACAGCAAGTGCATTGGAAACACTATGTGGGCAAGCATTTGGTGCGAAGCAATATCATATTAGGAAAATTATTACTTACATTTAGTGTATGACCCTACTCATACACCAAATAAATCAGAAAATGATATGTATATAACTGGACCTAAGAAAAATATTCATTTTTTATTTGTTTTGTGCGTAAACGAGACTATACACCAAATGTAGATAAAAAGTTTTCTATCATATGCTTGGAATTTATCTTAAAAGATCATGGTTGGTGCTAACAATACATGTGCAATCTGTCTCATTCCATTGTTCGTCTTTGCGCCGAACATTCTGAAGGCTTTAGGCAAGGCACCGGAAATTGCAAATGTGGCACTGAGCGTATCTCTGTGGTTTATCTCCGTATTGTTCTCCTTCATCATATCTTTTACCTGTCAAATGTTCCTGCAAGCTCAGAGCAAGAACAAACAAGAACAGAATCATTTCGTACTTGGCGGCGGTGACACTTGCAAGTCACATTTCCCTGTCTCGGTTGCTTACTCGGAAGTTTAAGTTTGAACTCCCAGGAGCAATGATATCAACAGTTTTGGCGTACTGGCTTCCGAATATTGGTCAGTTTCTATATGTTACATGTGTAGGTTGCCCTGACATGTGGAAGTGTTTTTCACTGTTAGCTTTTAAGGATCTTCCGGATGTTTTTAAGCTTTCTTTGTCATCCGGTGTTATGCTTTGATAAGTTTTTCCTTCCCAATATCACGGGGATTATTTTCCAAAAAACCTTCCGGCGGTAGATCAGTCAAATGTTGTCATAATGAAATGCATTAGAATGATACTTGGAGTTGAAGTAGCAGCTTCGAAGTTCAACTGCTAGTTTTTTTTTTTATGATAACTTGGTGGCTTCTATCGCATGACATTGTAAATAACTAATCTCGAGCATCTTACATTGAACTAGACGGTGTCCTCAAACATAGCTTATATTCTCGAGACTTCGACTATATATTTTACGGTAACAACTTCATATTAACATTTAACTATGCTATATATGACATTTATAAAAAAATAACATCATACTATTTTAATTTACGTTGAATTAGAATTTTATAATTACAAAAATTATTGAAGTTAAATAAATATCAATAAAAGTTATTTATAAAAAAATATTAATAAAAGTTACTTATTAGGGTTAATTCATGATAATATTTAAAAAAATTATAAAATATAATTACTCCTACACATGAACAATTAGTATAATTAATCACCGAAAGTTATGATTGTGTGATAAGAATTCTTCCTCTCTTAACTAAGGTCTCAAATGTTAAAGATTTTAGAATACTAGAGTCTTTAACTGAAAAATTAATTAATATGATTAAAAAATATTTTCCCTTTTCCAGTATAAATTTAATTCACAATTCGATTACAACACAATGTCGTGGTTATTGAGTTATTTAACATTAAGTAAAACACGATCTCCACCCGTGAAGTCCGTAAAGAAATTTTTGCATAAACAATTCTTTGGAAGAAAAGAAAAAAAGAATGCTTCCGCCTTGTTGTGCTCCTCTTCTACCGCTGACGCCCCCGCCACCTGCTCACCTTCCTCTCAACAATGGTGATGATCATCATGAGAGACCATTCTCTGCAAAATGGCCTTATCCAACAATAATATCAACTATTTTTGTAATTGTGGTCATACTTAAAATTACATTCGATATATTGTGGTCAAGACACAGCTAATCGAAGTCAGCCACATCACGACATTGAGCAAGGACAACCAGGAAACACATCTACTCAACTGCCGCCACGACAACGTTTGAAGACAACGCTAATACAGCACAGAAGTAGTGAAGAAAGAAGAGGTGAACAAGTATGTGCAATTTGCTTGGAAGAGTTGAAGGATGGAGATTGGTGTAGGGTTTTGAATAAGTGCAATCACATATATCATAGAGATTGTATTGATATGTAGTTAAGTAAGGATATTCATTGCCCTCTTTGTCGTGGTTCTGTTCGTGATGGATCTAGTCGAGGTGCTCCTTTAGATAGTACTTAATTATACATGTAAATTTAATTGAGAATCGAGTTCTCGAATATTTAATCATTCTATAAGTCTATCGATGACCATAATTACACTTTAGATTGAGTAATTGATTCAATTCGATTCGCCATGGTTAATTTTTGTTTATTCCTTTCTATGTAATTTGGATATTTCAACAAATTGCAGTATGTTTTGCAGTTCCAATTTCTTTTTGGCGTTAGATGCAATCTCAACTTTAACATATCATTGGTTTCGTTTGGTTCTTTGACCTTGGAAAAATTTAATTCAGTATGAATGAACTATAATGAAATATAAACCCATTTAACATATCATTGGTTCCATATAATTCTCGACCTCTTAGTAGTGGACCAATGAACCATAAACTCGTTAGTTTCATTTCGTAACGTTAAATGGTAGTCATAATTTTTTTGATTCGAAATAATTTCATGATAATTACATACTTGATAGGAAGTTTAAATTGTGATTCGTGTTCACCTAGAGTTCTTTTTTCCCTAATATTAGCATACACGAACTCCAATGCCATTCCGGTATTCGTGAGATGTTCTTTGATTGTCGCTTAATGATTATAATTCCAGGTTAATATTTTAAGGGTTGAAGTTTTCTTGTTTAAGTAATTAAGGTTGCTTTCTTTTGTTCATGAACAGGCAAAAAGTCTTGGATTATTTTGCAGCACTTTTTAAATGTCCTACACTAACTGCAAGTTCAGAAACAAACTCTAGCTACAACCTTTCTTTGGTTTAATGGTTAGAATCAAAGGGATTGGTTTGATTTTGATTTATCCTCTTTCTGCATCACAGCTCACTACTGTAACTGGCGATTTTTTTTCTTCTTAGTGTTTGGACTAATGGTTGGGCTGTAGGGACCATTGGGCCTAGCTCGCAATATTGAACAATTTTATAAATATTTTCGGAGATTGGACTTTTATAACTAATAAGAAAATGTCAATTCTTTAAAGTATGACCGCTTGATTATAAATATCGAAAATATGACAAAAGTTAAACAAATATTATACATTATGTTTTTCTGAAAACCAAAAGTTTTACCCCCCTTGTATATTTTTCTAAGTATTGATAAGTGACACATGTGGTTAAAGGTAAACGTTGTAAACATATTACTCTGTTACAAACAACACAAAGCAATCTATAAAACAACAACATTTCAATTCATAATCCGCCAAAACAAACATGGTGGCTGTTAGTATGAACAACAATAAAGATGAACATGAAAAGCAAGTGAAGCAAAACCAAGTGAATTAGTGAATGAAATACAAGATACTAGCTATGCGAGATAGAAGAGATCATCTGTCATGAGCAGAATATAACGGAAGATCCTTAGAGGAATATTCCTGAAATCCAAAGTTGACAACCTCAATTCTCTTACTCTACACTCTCTTCCAACATCCACATTGCACATTAAAACAAAATACCATAAAGTTGCAAGCAAAAGAAAAGGTATAGGTAAGTAATTCGATTTTTGCTTCTCCTCCAAACATATACATGAAACTCTCTCGCTAGGGTTGACATAGTAATCCATTTGTTTATAAATCATTATCTAGAATCGGATAAAATCGAATTGGTTTTGATTCACTTTGACAACCATAAATCAACAATTTTTAATCAAAATGGTTGAAACATGACCATCATTTATATCAAGTTAATTCTTTGAGTTCTATTTCAAGCATAATCAAATATCTAATCCACACAAATATAAATGTTCCGAGAGAAGGTTCAAAATTCGAAAATTTAGCAAGTTAAAAGGGGATATAAATTAACATTTTACATATTCAAAGGACCTAACTTCACTTTTTTGTGTTTCGGGGGACCAATTGAGATTGCCTCCCCAACCCAAAAACAACAATTGTTGGATCAGTTTTTCAGGAGCCTAACTTGGAAGAATGTTGGGCCTTGGTTGGTCCAATTATGGCTCGGAACCTGTACCTATAAAGGTTCCAACTACCAATGCCAATCTTTGAGTCCTCGCCGTTGAGTCACTTTTATTTTCTTTTTTCACACAAAGCAACTTTCCAAATTGGATATGTACAATGTGGACCCTAAAAAGCTGAGTGAAGGTAAGGCACGGGCGTCAACTTTTGCTTTTTGTCATCTCATTCTTAAAAAGCTTTTTATTATTATATTATAATTATAAAAAAATAATTAATTGATAATATTAAGCTTTTGAATGACCCAAAAAGAAAAATATCATTCCATTGTGGAAGAAGAATCAATTCCAACGCATGGAATGGAAGAATAAACGCATTCTAACAAAGATTTGGGGCTTCCCCATTTCCCCATGTTGTGTTGCTTGCGCATTTTACAGTACACACTAAGGTCATAATAATATTTAGACATTCCATGTGTGCTCTATCTAGTTCTAACACACATATCTATACATCTCAAAAAATTTAAAAAAAAAGAGCATCTCTTAGTGTTTTTGTTTTTTTAGTACAAAGAGTTGGAACTAATAAAACAAATAAGAATATAAAATTCATGTTGGATTGGGAAGTTTTGGGGAGAATCGCGTTGTGCGTGAACTTAGTAAAGAACGAACATACAAATAGACATGACACAACATTTTTACTTAAAATTTTAAAGTTATGGACTTATACCATTTATAAGTTTTTCTACATACCATTACTTTCCAATGTGGGGCTCTTCTTCATTCACACTTATTTTCTAACAATTCACATTCTTTTGAAAATAATGGACAACCATTTAGAAATTAAATTATTAAAAAAAATCCTTTTATTACCTCTTAAAATTTAAACATCTACTATAGTATTCTTTTCATATTGCAGAAATTAATTTGAACATATAATCTTGAATTCACGTTGGAGCATGGTGATAATATAAGTATTTTATTATAGTTCGAATATAAAATGGTCTCACCAGTCAAATTCGATTTCCAAGTATAGTCTTATTGCTTCAGCCTTCAGCTGATAGCTACCTCCACTTCATTATCATCAACACTAATGAAAGGTTGGTCAACAGATAATTGTGTAAATTCAGTCTGCACTATGGAAGTGACCACATTATTTATGTTACCTATACTTACCTATCTTTTTTTTCCAATTAAATCTGCACGAAATTCATTTTTCGTCTTTTATAAGTGTAATGAAAATCTTCAAGTTATAAATATATATGAAATCATATTATATATATATTTACTCACTAATATCGCGATTATGAATCTAACTAGGAAGCAGGAAATTAATCATGCCTCGTTTTAAAGAAGAGAAGATTTTGTAGAAGGACAAATTATGAAAAATAAAAATAAGTGGCACGAGATTGTATAAAATAATATGCTTCAAACTCTGATCCCCCTAGCTTCTATTCTAAATGTAAAGGGTGAAGCATGATTTATAAATATTTTCGCATCTTCACACAAATTACGTCAAATTTTAGCACTTGAATCACCACTTATGATTTTATCATATCGACCACTATGTTTTTTTTTTAGTTAAGAACTATAGTCATTTGTCTGCGTTTGCATCTTATGCAAAATATTAGACAAGGTAGTATGTAAATTCGTTCACAAACGATCAAATATTATCAAATTATTGGCAAATAGTATGTAAAATATGTAAAATGAATTTGGAAACGTGATAAATTAATGAATTTACGGATCAATCATTTCTAAACCAAGTGACCATTTAGGATAAGAAAATTTTCAACAAAAATAGGAAATCTCCTCCATTTTTTATAATATATATGAATTATTTTCAACTATGAACCACTGAAATTGAAAAAAAGAAAAAGAAAATAGTTGATTGAAAAGAGATGAGAGGAATGGCCAAATGAGAGGGATTCTAGAAGTGGGCCAAGAGATCTTTATAAAATCGGAAATTGAAGATCATTGATGGATGCATGCTTATGGAACTGATTGGTTATAGAATATGACCCACACAAATTGACATGAACTAAGGCATCATAATTTTTTTTATTTTTTTTTTGATAGATGATAATTTGACCATATCTAAACTTGTCTACTAGGGAATAGTTGTGTTAATCATAGTTACAACGTTTTGAACTCATTTTAAATTATTGCCAACATATTAACCTACATAGGAAGCATGCATGGGATCATAATTTGGAATGCAATTAATTAATTTTATTATTAAGAAATTTCGGCATCCTTTTATGTACAAGAAACTGACAATCATGTGGTTGTATTGAAAAAAGATTATTATCATTCTCACATTATAAGTTGTAAAAAGTTTAAGATTAATTAAACAACTTGAAAAATATTTTTTTTTTTAAAATGCAACCTACTTATATGTTAATTTAATAAGACTAACATCACACATAAATGACATTATTTTTTCGTGAATTCAACTAGACTGATCCCACATAAAAAATCCAAATTCGTCAAAGCACAACAACTGAGATAAGGTAGAAGGAGTACAATCAAGATTATTACTACTACGTAGAGAAGAATGGAGGCTATCTCTCGCAATCCAGTGTGCTCTTTAATAGTCTAACTACTTTAAAATATTGCTCTTTTAATTATTTTAGCCTTTTACGTGCATATGGAAATAAATTGTTGAACAAATTAATAATATGGCCTTTTACACTGTATTCAAAATAAAATATTGTTAATTTCGACTCACATTTAACTTTTGAAATAATTGAAAACATTAAAAAAAATAACACAACGGTGAAATCTAATTCGTAGATAAAATGCAAACTGAAAGAATAATTCAAATATGGTGTATTAATATTGTGAATGATTCATAGTCCTTTAAAATACTATCCTAATTTTAAATATCAGGATCATGACAATGGAGTTCAACTGGTCCCTGTGACAGAACCGAATGATTGATATTGTAGAGTTCAACTTTGATCATCCTTGTGTATGCGTATAGTTGGTTAAGAATCAGAGTGTTGTAACCAACAAAAATATACTGATAAAATAGAATCGGATTCAATTCAATTATTTGACAGATTTGGTAAATTGCATCTTTTAGATGATGATCACAAATCAATACCTTTCTCCTCAATCCATACTTCATTTTCACTCCAATTCTTTCTTTTGCCTTAATACTTAATATACTTCATTTTTCAAGTATCAATTGTATTCTTTCACCTAGTTGGGCTTTCCAAGATATGTGTTTCCATTCATCTGTTTCTATTTCAAGCCTATATTCATCAAAAAAAAAATTCGATTTAATCTGTTTGCCCCATTTCTATTTAAGGGGGTGTTAAAAACTATTGGCAATCATTCCTAATAAGGTGTATTTTGGATAAGTTTTTTATTTGATAAGTTCTTGTAAATAAAGTTAGACATATTTTTAAGATCTATTTTTGTTAATATGTGATAATTAGTTCTATTCTATTAATATTTTCGACAATGTGAGTTTTCCTGTCACTGGTAGATGTAAGTATAGAACATCTTACTTAAAATATAGGAAGAATATATAAGAAAAACATAAAAAGAGAAGAAAGAATGGGAGTCGTTCTAAAAACAATTTCACTTTGTGATTGTTTGATAACACTAGGACCATTCTGGCTCGAAATTTTGCAACTTAAGATCAGAATAATGAGAGTCAATCTGAAAATAATTTCACTTTCGCAAATTGGACTTCTGATTTCCTGCAAATGGATAATAGAATATTATTTATTTGGTAGAAAAAAACAATTATATATATATATAGATATATATAAGATAATAAGAAGGCATCATTCCTCCAGAAGCTTTTTTGCGTGTCCGGCTAAGAGGCAGCAACGACGAAGAAGCCTTCCACGTCTTTTTATGTCTCTTTTGATTTCTTTTCGTTTTTGCTCCACTTTTACATCAATTACCACTCTTAATTATTAAGCTCACCTTTGATAATCTTGTTTAATTTTCATTTAATTAGAGAGATTAACAATAGCCTATATTTTTGAAGGAATCTTATACCGTTCTAACTAATAAACAATATATCTATAGCATATTTGACTTACTAACCTCGATTCCAACAGAATACTGCAACAGAATAGCAAGGCCAGTATCAAATCCCGATGTTAATTTTGCGAGCAAACCATAGTTGAGTTGTCAACGGAAGTGCTCGTCTCTTTCGCAGACTAGATGTCTCGTTGGATCGATTACCTAGGAAGAACATATTTTTTTGAATGGAGAAAGAGGTATAGCTGCCTAGAAGGAAGGAGGAAGAAGCGGGTTACAGAGGGGGAGGAGGAAACGTTTTTCCTCCCTCTTTCTCTCTTCTCTTTTCTTTCTTTATTTTCTTCTTCTTTTCTTTCCCTCTCTCTTTCTCCATCCACACTTCTTCTTCTCCTTCACCTCTATTTATAAGCCCCATAATGGGCCTAATAGGCCTATGGGCCCATTTTGCTCCCAACTCAATTGGGCTTACTAATTGGTCTCAATTTAAGGTATCGGCTCAAACCTTGACCGATCGGGTTCGATTCACTCGTCATAGGCAGACTACTTTTTCTAGCATCTCCCACTTGCACATGACGGAACCTTAACGCATCATATAACATGGTTAGCACACACGTAACCATGCTCGATCCTCTTGTCGTATAAGCAAATAGACCACGTGACCAACATACGATAAGAGCTTATTTGTTATACAGCTGTTAGGGTTATATAACATCTCTTAATTTAATCCTGCCAGAAGGTGTCTCTTGCAGAATGGTTCCATTATGCAAACGTATATGCAATAGCAGTATAGACTACTAGAACGTATGCCTTATCTTAGCTCCTAACCACACAATTGTTGCTTTCAAACTTCTCGATCTCACGAAAATTTTACTCATAGTTCATATATCATGTGACACGCCACATGAGATAGGTTAAGCAAACTTATAAGACTAGTGCAGATGCACCTAGAAACGAACTTCCTCCTTACACCGAAGAATCCATATAGCCAAGTTTGCTTGTCCAGCTAGTCACGCTTGGTCGAATCAATCATGACCATTAACAATAAACTAAAGTAGCCAAACTTAACTATATGATTTGAATGTGTTAAGGTTCTAAGAGTAGGTAGTACTGAGAACTATATGTTCACAACATGGTCTCATACTAGGAAAAATGAGATCATTTTTCAATCTTTTCCATTCTTATGGTCGTGTATATAGCACACATGGTATGTGTTGGATCAAGGATGATCAACACTAAGTTCCTTTTGTGTTTTGAAGATGTACCAAAACTTTTGACTTGAAGTAAAACACGTTGGAGAGTTCGGAGTTGTGAAACAAGTCACTGCAAGTGCTTCATGTACGTAAAAAATGAGTCACTTACGTGAGATAGGGTCTGAAGACAAACAAAAGCCACTGGAACCCTTTGAAGCACGTTTCACGTACGTGTGTTATAATTAACGTACGTAAGATATAAGTTCAAGCACGCAAAAATTGTTCAAAGATGACGTACGTGAGATGAAGAACAAACGCTCATGTACGTGAGAAGCAAAGATTCTCAGGTAACGTACGTGAGAATAAAGTGACGTACATGAGAGTGGCACAGATAGCTGCAAGGGGTAGAAACATACACCAACGGCTAGTTTATCTCCACCAACGGTCATATCACTTGGAGAGGCTATAAATACATCAATGAA
>CAODLS010211742.1:0-11602 GCA_948243855.1 Flueggea neowawraea | reverse complement strand
TGTCTACATATGCATGTGCGCACATTTTCGGTACAGCCACAGTGCTAGTGTCTCATTTGCTTTGTTTTTGGTATATTTGTTTCAGCTTCTTGTTCCTGTCAGTGGGATCAGCCACCCGACAGTGGTGTCTGACCATTAGAGCTTGGACATCCAGGTAAGTGGATGACAGCTTCAAACACATAGGTTGTGTCTTGAAACTATATTTGTTTTTGATGTGTTCGTCACATATTTTGGAAATCAATATCTATTTTTAAAACTTGATATATATATATATATTATATTCTCTCTCTGTTTTGATTTTGATATGCATGTCTATGCTTTTAGTACTATATTAGTACATTTTTGTTCTTGATATGAGACGCATATACTACGGGGTATGTGACATTTGGCATACCAATGCTTTGATATGGCCCAACTACCAGGTCTGCCGGTAGCTATGTGTCTCGGTCCGACACATGATTTGTTTCTGACTAGTGGTAGAGTCCACAATTATTATATAGTTTGATTGGGTGGCACAGACCACACCATGGTTATTATTGGTCCCATATTGCTTATACTCTATTTTTGACTCTGAGATTTTTGATATTATGTATACTATGTTTTGGGCTCTGATACTAATAGTATCGTTTTGCCCGAGTGCATGTGGTTGCTTTGTTTGCAAATATTTTCAAAACATATCTTTGAAACCTTACTACGTATGTAGTGTATATGTATATATACTTATTTATACCTATGTGTGGTATTTTTGATCTATTTTCAAAACAATCTTTGTGATGCACATATGAGGCATTCTGGAGTGTTGTCCCTCACTGGGTTCTGACCCCCTTTCTTTTCCTTGTTTATCTTTTTTTTTTATCTTTCAGGTTGACATTTGACTTAGCAACGGTTTGGCATTTTCGCTCAGTGAGGCGTATATTTATTTGGTTAGTGAGCCTCTTGGTCGGGCTACTCCTTTTGTTTTAGAGCTCCGCACCTGAATGTTGTTGGGTTATTGGGTTGCATTCTTTTATATTTTGGTTACATTGATTTACGATACATTTATCTGTATTTGATTTGACTTATACTATATTTTGTTATATCTACATGCTCCTATTTCATATATTTATATGATTTCTTATAAATGAGTTTTATAAAAATGTTTTGATAAATGAGTAATTGGGTAAAGTTTCTGATTCTTCGAGCCTTGTACGAGATGGGCTAGGCTCCTATAGATGATCTACCTCATACGCCAGCATGATCCGAAAACAGGTCATGACAATTTAAATGTTGTTTGTTGTGGGGTTGATGTAGTAGAGTAATTTTATAATTTTGGTGGTTAGGGTTAGGAAAAATTTGGAGATAGAATTTCATCCAAATTTAATAAAATTCAGGGAAAATGTCTAAGTTATTTTAAGAGTGTTAAGGTGCTAATAATCTTATTGGAACATAAAAATTTTAAGAATTTTCTTGCATGCATGTAGTAGTTGGTTGAATCCTAGAATTGTGGTTTGGTGAAATTCTAAAAAAAATTGTTAATTCGGCTAAAATTATTCTATTGGGTGTTAAAGGAATTAAATGGAAACGAGAAAAATGGGTTATCATTAGCTAGATTGTAAACCCAAGAATAAAGTCTCGATGTGGGAGAAAGATGAAAATTTGAGAGGCTCGTTAATTTAATAAATTGAGTTAAGATTATGGCTACAGAGGATGTTCATTATTTGTAGGAATTGAATGAATTCGGACTTTGTTATTGGTAAGAGTTAAGTCATATAAAGAGGAAAGGATATTATTCATTGTAATGAATTTAGTTGAGCATTCTCATGAAGGGTAAATGCATGTATTGTATTGGTACATAATTTAATTTTGACTTAAATAAGTGTTTTGTTGCATTAGATTCCAGAGAACCAATTGCGTTCGATCATCGCTAGTTTGGGACGTTTGAGTTATAGGTGAGTAACTTTACATTCCTTCTTGTTTGCTTATTATTTTGTTGATTGGTTTTGGTTAATGTTTTAAGATGATTTGAGGGTAATTTTGAAATTTATAGGTATCTCGAGTTTGTTAAGTAATTTGGTTTTCAAATGTTGGTTTTACTTTATAAGAAAGTTTCTGATTTATTAAAAGGATTTACAAATAAGCAAAGTGCCAAGAAATTATTTTGATTTGAGATTTGGTTTTCGAATAATAAAACTTTATTTATGTTTTTAGCCTGTATGTATACAGGGCATATTATGTGATTTCATTTTCGATATTCGCTCTGGCCAACATGAGAGATATGTACTGGATTACTCCGCTAGCAGGACAGGTGATTGCTAGAAGGCTCCATTAGCAAGAGAGGTGTTGCTAGCTTTTGTTAAATTTGTGTGATTTGTTTTCAGCCCCAATGTATGTAAAAGTATGCATGTGTATTCAAGATGCTAATTTGAGAAATTGATTTTGTATTTATGGTTAAACAAGTTTATGTCTCAAGAATTCGTTTTATTGATTTATGGTGAATTCAATATTGAGTAAAGGAATATGTTTTTGGTTTAGAAAAATCGTTTATAAGATTATACCTATTTATTTTTTTGATTATTTTTCTATTAAAAATAATCCTTAAAGCTTTATGGTTTTCTGTTGGGAAGAAGTTAGTAACCGTTTTTATAACGAAGAATGTTTTCTTTATAACTAAATTAAATTTTGGTATAAAATAATATATGCTTAGTATCTTTTTATGTATGCTTGTTACTCATTGAGCTTAAAGCTCACCCTTCCCCTGTTTTCAGTTTTGCAGGTTGGTTGGTTCTAAGACTTCTTTGCTCACTTTGTCGCACACTTGTTCGTGCTTATATTATTCCATTTTGTCTATTTCAATTCCATAAAACTTGTATTATAACTCTAGATGCTTTGTATTGTGAAGTAGCTTGTAATCTTTAGTTGGTAGGCTTGACTTGTATGAGATTGTGAAACTGATCTACTTTGAATGTTTGGCTGATTGACGATGGAATATTATGATGATTTGTTAGATATTTAATTTGATTAATGAAAGGAAGAGGCTTATAATGTAAGGAAGACAGCCAAAATTTTAGTAGAAATAACAAGACTTATATTAAGGTTATTATGTTGTTATTGGAATAATTATTCTTTGAAGAAGAATTCATTTAGGTTGACATGTTCGGATATATGAGGCATTCGAGTTTTGAGGCAAGCCTTGTTCTCTCAATTCTTGTGCCAGTCATGGCCAAATTCGGGTCATGACAACTTTGTTGATAAGAATCTAAGAATAAAAAGGCTCATGGAAGTATTGTCTATTCTACCTTAGTTAAGGATCAAATTCTTCTTTGGCATAATAGATTAAGCCACCCTAGTTTTGGTTATCTTCAAAATTTGTTACCTCAATTGTTTAAAGACATGGATCGTTCAAAATTTGTGTGTGAACTCTACATTTTAGCAAAAAATCATTAAAACAGTTATTCTTTGAAACCCTGCCAAGTTTATCAAACTTCAAGCATCAAAACCATTTTCTTTAATTCACAGTGATGTTTTGGGTCCTTCATAGGTGAAAACTAACTTTGGAACAAGATGGTTTGTAACCTTCATAGATGACCACACTAGATTAAGTTGGGTTTTCTTAATGAGTGAAAAATATGAAGTTCCTCAATTGTTTCAAAATTTTTAGAGAATGATTGAAACTCAGTTTCAAACTAAAATTAATATTCCACACCATGATATGGCATTGAATAAAAAAATGTGCTTACTTCTCTTGAGGAAGGAGCATGAATGGCTAGACTCCTAGAGATAGAGATGACCACACATACTTAGGCTCTTACATAGTGTTTGGTATAAATGGATTCCTTAAAATTTTAAGGAATTTATTTGCAAATCCAAATTCTGTTGTTTGGTTTTCTTTTTAAAAAAACTCAAATCTAGGAATTGCAAATGAAATAATTGGAAGTAAGTTAAAATTGTTCATTTACAAATTCAAGCTAAATAGATGTTATTTGCAAATGAATTCCATGTCATATTTTTTGGACAATTTTATCCCTCTCCCTTGCCCTTTCCCTCTCTCTCTCTCTCCTCCTCTCTCCCTCTCCCTCTCTCTCACACTCTCTCTCCCTCCCTCACCCTCTCCCCCTATCCTTCTCTTTCAATTCTAAAATAATGTAAAAATATTTTAAAAAATATTTAATTGCTTAATATTAAACTTATATTAAATAATTAATATTTAATCTATATTAAATAATTATTTAAATAATCAACAAACAATTGTTGTTATAATATTGTTGTCATAATTTTGATTAATATTATAAATGTAAGGGTATTTTAGTCACAATGTATAAATAATTCTAATTTTTAAGTCACATCCAATAAGGAATTCATTTACAAATGAAAGAATTGAAATTCTATTATATACTATACCAAACAGTTCAATTCATTTGCAAATCCAATTCTTTGTAGATTTCATTTCATTTCATTTACAAATGAAATGAAATCTATATCCATTTCATACAACACACACCGTTATTGATGAATGCCTTGGTCTTTGTGAAGACCATTGTGAAGATTCTTGATGATGGTTGGTTTTTCGAACGTTTTCCACCGACACATCCAATTATTATTACTTGAAATAAACCAACAAATTTATAAGCTGGGGAATAAGTTTTCAAGCTCTAGTTTTTTAAGCTCTTACTTATGGGCTTTTAAGTCTTAAGCACCAATCTTTAAGTTCGGGTGTCACCAGTTTTTCAGCTCAAGGTTGCTAGGTATCGACTCTTCAAATCTTTGGCTCTTGAGTTCTTCGGCTCCTTGGGTCCTCAGCTTCTCAAGTCCACGACTCATGTAACAGAAAAGATGATGGGGTTGCTTCCTGTACACCTTCCGACACTGAAATCCGTTCTTGCGCTAACTTAGGGGTGAAGTGAATATCACTAACCTAGAAAATGAGGAGTGCCTTGCTATTTATAGAGGTGGAGGATCGATGACCTATTACTTGTTCATCAGGTTAACATTGCCACAGTGGACTTTCTTACTGGACCTTTGATTAGGCTTTAATATTTGAGGAAATTAAGCAATTAACCTACATTAGTTTACAATATTTATTCCATACAGACATGATATGTTTATTACAAGATTCACTTTTCTATAATTACTGATTCACGGTGTGACTTTTCTTATTCACAGTTTCGCTTTTTTAAATACACAGCATCTATTCTTGTTATTTTTTCTCCACTATTCAGTCTAAACGGTATTGTTTTGTGGTTGGTTTGTTGTTTGTTTATTGTTGATTTGTTGTTGGTCTGTTGTTGAATAACTATACAATGAACCGATACTAAACAAGTTATAAACAAATATACAATAAACAGATGTTAAACAACTTCTAAATAAGTTTGAATCTCTTGTTGGGTCTGTGAATCTGTAATTCATAAAGTTGGAGGTGTGTATCCGTAATTTTGAAATTTCTACTTAAAAAAAATGAAAGTGGACCATGTGAATCCGTAATGTGGCAAGTACGCGATACACCTAGAAAAGTTTGTAATATTAATTATGCACAGACAGGGTATGCTTATTACAGGTACACTTTACAATATTTCGTCCGTACGCGCTTGACTATTTAGATTCATGAACATGTATTTTTAAATTCACTGAGTCTTGTTTATATGTTGTTGATTTGTTATTGATATTTTTCTATATTTTCAAATTTAAAGAGTCTTGTTTATATGTTATTTTTTGTTTATATATTGATTAAATATTATTTATATATTGTTGGTATCTTGTTTATATGTTGAAAATAATAAACAAACAAATCTATAATTTATATGTTATTGTTTTGTTATTTATATATTGTTTATATATTGTTGATATATTGTTTACGTTTTTTTAACATACAAACAATATATAAATAAAATATAAACAAGATATCAACAATATATAAACAACATTCAAGTTATAAAATAAGAAACAACATATAAATAAGTTGTTAACAAGTCTCTAAAATGAACATATTCTAAACAACATATAAACAAGATATCAACAATATATAAATAACATTCAAGTTTTGAAACAAGAAACAACATATAGACAAGTTTAAAACAAGTATGAAAAATGAACAGATTTTAAACAAATTCTAAACAAGTTTTAAACAATTCTGTAAAAATGTAATTTATAAAATTGGTGGCGTATGAGCATAATTTTGAAATTTCTGCTAAATTATTGAAAGTAGACCGCGTGAATCCGTAAATTACAAAATTGGGTTTTATGCATCTGAAAATGGCTCATCCATAATTTATGAATATGGACCACACGTATAAATATTTGGCCCTTAATATTTTGACTTTTTATCGGATTTATTGGGCCTATCCTATATCAATAACTAAAGAGTTAATTATGCCACTCACCATAATTAAACTGTCTATTTTGAAAAATGAAAATATTGATTTTGTATTTTTTGAAATACCAGAATACACAATATTTATCTCATGAATATCATTACAATGAAACATATTCTTAAAAATACCAGAATCAAGTTAGATAAAAGGCATTTTCTCATGTGAATTTCTCATCCTTATCTGTCTCACTTTCTCTTTCTACTTTCTCTCTCTCTCTCTCTCTTATCCTTCTTCCTCTTCTATGTCTTTTTCCACTCTAGCCTATCTTTTTTTACTCGCCCTCTCTCCTTTCACTTCCTCTCCTCACCGACAACCTCTATCATCACTCTCCTTCGTCGTCTCTCTTCTCACCATCGCAAGTAGGTCAAAGAGAGATCTCCGCTTTCGAACGTGAGATCTATTTGTTCGTCTACCAAATATGCTATTATCAACAACGCCTCGATCTCCGCCAATAGAGTCACGATGATGACAGATGACAGAAGTTGTTTCCTCTCTCTTATTGAGAGGAAATATGGCAGTGCAAATATAGATGGTTTCTAGGCTTCGATTGCGACAGAGGAAATATTCAACTTCTATCATGGCGGATCTAGAACGCGATTCAAGTTGATCTGGAATGTCGAATAAGAAAGCGGATCTGGAGTCGACGAAGAAGAAGGCGTTGGCAAAGTAATGGAGTAAGAGTTGGCGGCGGAGTTGCAGCGGCGAGGGTTTCAACCCTAGTTGCTGCCTTTTTTATTTTTTTTAATTATTTTATTATAGATTTAAGTGTGTTTGTTTCGGTTGTTTCTATTGACTTTGGTTGATTTTTTTGAATTCTATTGATTTTGTGCAAGGATGGATACATTTGGAGACCTGCAGATACATTTGGAGATTTAATTGAGTTTGTTTAGGTTGTTTTTATTCACTTTGGTTTTTTTTGAATTATATTGATTTTTGTGCGGGGATTGATACATTTGGAGACATACAAATATATTTGGAGATCTTTGTAAACCACTGAATACCAAATTAATTTTTGCTAAATAAATAAAACAAAATTAATAATATATAATTAATTAAATTAAATTTAAGAAATATATATATTACACAAAATTTATTGAATTAAATTTTTCGTAAAAAATTGTGAAATTTAAACATTTTTGGAGATTTTAAAAATCATCTAAATTAAACTAAACTTCTTATAAAAAAATTTGTAAACTCTTTTTTGGAGACATATGGAGACCATCGAAAAAATTGAAAAAATTGTATAAAGAATTTGTAATTTGAAGATATTTGATCTACAAAAATTATAATTTGGAGACATTTGGATATATTTGGAGATATTTGGAGATCACCAGATACATTTTGAAAGATTAGATTTTTTCTCCCTGAAATTATTTTTTCGCAAAAAAATTAATTTCTCACCAAAATATCGCGATTTTTTGCAAATATTGCATTTATCAAATCCAATTTATTTTATCTGGTATTTTCATATTTGAAAAGCTAGGTGACATTTATCAAAATTTGAATTTTAATTTTGTGTAAATGTAAAGTTTTCCCATAACTAAAAGTTTGGTCCTTTAGTTCTTTTAAATGTAAATAGTACGTTTAAGGAAAAAAAAATGGGAAATTTTAACATTTATACTAAATTAAAGTTTAGAATTTGAATTTTTCCAAGCACCAAACACGTGTTGTCAAATAGAAACATACTTGAAATAATTGCAAAAATACCAGATTTTTAATTTACTGAGAATTTCACTATATTTTAGTAAGAATTTGATTTTTTCGCAAAAAAGATAAATTTCAAAGAAGAATAAAATGCGATCTTTCAGAATGTATCCAGTAGTATTTCAATGTATACAAATATATCCAAATGTATCCAAATGTCTCCAAATCACAATTGTTTTATATAAAATTTGATTTAATAAATTTTTTATTTAATATTTTTTTAAATTAAATGCCTCCAAATTAAAAATTTTAATATAATTTTTACAATTTTTTTGACAATCTCCAAAATGTATCTCAATTTTTTAGTCTCCAAACATGTCCAAATATCTCTCAATATATCTGACTGTATTCATATGTCTCCACCAGTATCCAAAATACGAAATTTTGAATTTATAAAATCAAATTAAGCTCACTTATTTATTTTTTAAAAAAATTTATAAATGTATCGAAATGTCTTCATAACTAATGACATTTGCACAAAATAAAGCAAAATTAAACATACAACATGAATAAACAAAAAAAGACTTCTAAAGAAAATTTAATATAGGGGTTATTTTCGTAAATTACAAAAATTGCAACATCCTAGGGCAACCCTAGCAAAATCACACAGTCGTCACCCCAATCTATGACTCAATTCCAGCCACCACCATTGCCACCGCCAAATGCCAATGATTGTCCAGCTGTCATGCTTCAAGATCGGCGACGAAGACAGGGAGATGTAACAAAGACGAGGAGACACGACGAAGACAGGGAGATCAACTACCAAGACAGGGAAACACAAAGCGAAAGAAAGAACCGTCACGAGAGGAGGTGAAAGACCTAGGCGACGGTGGCAGAGCGATTGAGAAAGGAGGAGAAGGAGCGGCGGAGAAAGGAGGAGTAGCGATGAAGAGAACAGATGCAATGAGAGACAACGACAAAGAGAACAGATATTACGAAGGAGAGAAAATGAGGTGGTCGAAGAAGCAAGCGTGGTGGCAGACGACAGCGGCGACGGGTGTAGAGCGTTTCAAGAGGCACTTTCGCAAAAGAGAGGAGAGAGAATAGAAGGAGAGGAGAGAGAAAGAGAGAGGGAGAGATCTAAGTGTTTAGTTGAGCAGAGAGAAAGCAGATCGAAAAATAAAAGATAAAACTCGCTAAATTTTGGCCTATACACCTAATAAATCTGCCATTTGTCAAAAGAAAATTCAAACACTTGACATTTTAGCAACTAACACTTAAAAAAATTAGCATTAACCTAATTATTAAACTATGGGCTTTATTTGTCTAAATCTAAATTTTAATTTAGACATACAGCCTAATTTCCTAAAAAAAAAATCTGTTTCCACCTTTTAAATGACCCACTCAAATTGAAATGCACAAAAACCACACAAAAATCGGAGATTAACCAACCCTTGGCCTACCTTAGAGAAACCAAGATTGATGAGATACATAGAAACAAATTATCTTAAAATTTAGAGCGCCAATAACTGTTTAGATTTTGAAAATTAGCTTAGCTTTTATTATTTGTATAAATTACTTTCAGAACATACGACGCCAATTTATTAAAAAATTACAAACCAACATGCTGAAAATAAAAAGTATCAGTTATAAGAGCGTATTGAGGAAAATGGTAAATTATATTGTCGCATCGTTTGTCATCTTTCTTCTTAATAGAAGTGTTGGAAAAAACGGCCCGCCCATGACGGATGAACCGAACTCGGTCGATCAAGGTGTGAACCGAGACCGTGAACAGAGACCAATTGGCGAGCCCAATTGAGATGGGTCCAAAAGGCCGGTGTGCTAAGCCAAATGGGCTTGAAACCATTGGGCCCATAAGCCCAATTGAAAGGCTTATATATATGAAGAATGAAAGAATGAATTTCATTCTTTCATCCCACCAAAAAATGTTAAAGAGAGGGAAAAGAAGAAGAGAAGAGTTCTTCTTCCTCCATGTCCTCTCTACTCTCTCCACTCTCTCCACTCGTTTTTCGTTCGTCGACCGTCCCAATCTTACGTGGCATCTAAGCCGCAGAATAGCCGAGCGCTCCCGTCGACAACTCGATCGTGGTCAACATCGAAACCTGATCCTGGCCTTGCAGTCTGCTACTGTTGAGGGCCTGCTTCCGCTGCTATCGAGGTTAGTAAATCGATTATATTCTATTATAATGTTTATTAGTTAAAACTGGTATAATTTTCCTTCATTGGTATCAGAGCACCGGTAAATATTTTGCATGCTTTAATGTAGATTTGAGTTGGTCTCTGTCTAGAATGCTTGCTGTGATTATATTGTATTCAACATTTTGCTTGTATCATCTATTTTGATTTGAGTCTGTCCGAAGTCGAAAACTAAAAGTTGGAATTTTGACATTCTGATAAAAGATTTGAGATCAGCGACCTCAAAAATGTTACCTGCCAAAATTTTGTTACAAAATTCAATCGGGAAGGTTGTCAAATGGACGAAAACCCGATTGAAAAATACCGAGTGAGGCAATACTGATGAATTTGTTCAATCTGATAATAAGGTGACATGGCAAGCTCTTATTGGTTGCACATGGATCACTCAGACAGTGACACTTGGCGGATGCAACGATTTCAGTCAAAGTTGACTGAAACGTGTGGACTAATGGAAACGCGACACTGTACCACTGACAAAATGACACGTGTAAGACATGTGGACCAGTGAGAGGAGAACACGTGTAGGAGACGTGGCACCAAAGTCGCTCGACGTGTGGCATCCTAGTGGATGACACGTGGATCCACAAGAACGTGGCGTGTGGCGCAATCACAAGCTGCCAGGTCTTCCCAACGTAACCGACCACGTCAGCGCGCGTGAGATGTGTGGGACATCGCAAGTAACGCATGATGGTAGCGTTTGTTGTGTACGGTCGTGGTGCGTGTCAGACGGGTGTCTACGTGTGGCATGGCATGTGTGGCGTGTGGCGTCCGTTATCAACCGCCACGTGGTGCGTGGGAGCGGTTGCCAGATGTCTCGATCTCCATTTTTCTGGCATAATAATTATTTGATTTTTTTGGATTTTTGGTATATTTTTCACAATTTTTTTGAGTTGCAAAACTATTTATCCCAATTTTTTGTGTATTAAATAGTGCTTGAAAATTGTGAAAAATTGCATTTTTCTACCGAGAATTATTTTTGGAAATTAGTTTCCAAAATAACTAATTTTTAAACATGCAAATATGGTTCTCATTTAGATAATTTTGATGAGGTTCTAATTATCTAGGTAATACGTGAGTAAGTATGTACCCATTATATTTGTAATTTAATTACAAGTATGCAAATGTAGTACACCATATTGCGTTGGACGAAGTGTGAATAATGAGAGAATTCGAACAACTCCCGAAATGAGTATTTTCGGATGGTGGTGGTCATAAAGAAAAATTTAATTGTGTATTAAGTGCACAATGGTGATGAAGGATCACTTATTTCATAAAAAAATTATGATACTCATCATTAGTATTGGATAAGTCATTGATTCATTCTAGAATTTCATGAAAACAAGATTTCCTAAGTATCATCGAAAGCCATTTAGAGATTCTAAAGAGTAAAAACATAT
>CAODLS010211739.1:0-34757 GCA_948243855.1 Flueggea neowawraea | reverse complement strand
CACGTACTTTGATTCAATGTGACGTACGTCAAATTTATGCCTTGCGTACGTGAAAGATCAATACTTGACCGTTGCTTCATCTGTTTATCTCGATCCACATGAAATTTAAAATAAAACATCCTCTGAACTGCAATGTTCTTTTGTCTTGTATATTTGACGTACGTTACTTTTATCTCCACACGTACGTGAGCCTTCATGCCTTCAGTTGATTCAAGACTTCAATTTTCCCGCTTTAATTCTGATCAAATTTCACGTACTTTGGATACATTTCACGTACGTCTTAATTTCTAACGTACGTGAATCTTTGCTAGCGTACGTGTGTTCACGTCTTTTTAGTTCCAGTAGCTTCTGTTCCAGCTCATGGTAGAACTTACGTACTTTAGATACTTTTCACGTACGTGTCATTGTCTAACGTACGTGAATCTTTAATCGCGTACATGTGTTCATTTCGTTTCAGTTCCAGTAGCTTTTGTTTCATCTAACGGCAGAACTCACGTATTTGAGGCTTCACTAACGTACGTGACATTAACACACGTACGTGACTTTGTATTAACGTACGTGAATCTTGCTTCAGATCAAATTCTGCAGTTTGTTCATCATCAAAACTTTAGAGAATTCTCAATGTTGATCACACTTGGTCCAATACTAAGAGACTTTTTTCCATCAGTCGACTCATTGTGCCATTAGTCGACTTCCACCATTTCTTGTTGAATATGTTTGTCCATTAGTCGACTACCAACATCTTAGAGTGTCTGTAATTGATTTCTGCATGCACCAATACTTGCAAATATGATATGCATTACTTTTCTTGGTCTTCACTGATCTTGAATTTGTTTTATTTCTTAAAGATAATCTAACTAAGTTTTGCACATTAATCAAAACATATAGGGAATTAAATGTGAACCACTCTTGGTTCAACAATCATAAATTCTTACATGATGAATCATTAAGCATTACATAGTTCAACATCATCTTTAACAAGATCCTAATATAGACTATGGTTGGACATGTGATGAATCATGTTAAGGAATATGGGTGAAAGTGATGGGATTTTTCCATCTCATTTCGAGAGAGATATCTTTTGGTCACTTGATAAGTGAGACTAATTAAATGCATGGCCATGCTTGATTGAATTGATAAAGGGTTATCAATATCATTTGTTTAGTTAGTTCACTTACGGATTAAGAAACTGATTAAGCTCTATAAGATTGACATAATCCATGCCTTATGCTATTAGTCGAGATATCGTGTGATGAAAAGACTAAATGTTAGACTGTGTCTTATGTTATTTCAGATCGCTAATTTCAAATGACTTGGATAGTAATAATGTCTTGCTAGAGGCTACTTATGACTTGTGGGTTGGGAATGGGATTTGGGCCTACTGCTAACGTTGAGTGAGCCTACATGGTCACACACTAGAGGGAACTGAATGAGCTTATGTTTTCTACATCCTCTCTCTTGCTAATCATGTGTACGTCCATTTTAAATATAATTAATAAGATTAATTATTTTAAACTCATGTCTTTAATGTAAGACAATGAAGAAGAGACATTTATTTGGATGCCAAGCAAGTTAGCATTTTCCTTGTAAGACAAGAAGAGTCACTTACTTGCACACCAAGTAATAGGCATTTTCTTATGGGATAAGTAATAGGTGTTTTCCTTGTGGGGGAAGGACTAAGGTTTTTCTTCTTAGACAAGGCCAGGGTTTAGTTGTTAGTATAAGCCCTAGCCCCAATGCATTGTATCCATAATATATTTTATATAAATATTATGAGGCATTGTTTTATCTCATTATTATTCATGTGCATGCTTAATTTGATAAAACATTCATGAATAGTAAATCTGCTTAAGTTATAAAATATGTTATTTGGATAGTAAAGCCTTGAAGCATAAAATAATAATATTCTAAATGTCCCTAGTCGATTATTATCATGGGAATGACAATGAACCAAGACTAGTATGTACTCTGTGAGATGATCATGTTTTACTGGTCATAGGATATGAGATATCAATCAGAGAACATAGAACATGTTAGAGAACAGTGTTTTGGATCGATCTACTTATGAGAATACTACATGGTTGAAAGGTCATAAGTATTTCTCATACGACGCTTATAAAAGAATCCTTCGACCTGAAATCACTATGGATTTTTAGGTGATTTCTCGTATACTTTGACGTACGGCTAACATTATTTGTAATGAGTAACAAGTATAGGTATGATTGGGTATGCCCTGAGTCATGCTAAGAAACGTGAGTGAAGTGAAAGGATTGCCACTCTCGAAGAGAGAGAATATATCACCGACCACTTGATTAGTGAAACTGAGTAGTGTGTGACCACACCCAAATAAAGTGATAAATGTTATCATTTGTTTGACTTAGTCTAGATCAGTTATAGATCAAGGAAATGTTTTAGCATAAATAAGGGTAACCAGGTTCTATGCCTTATGTTAATAATGATATCGAGAGGTAAAGGGTTGTATAAGGTTGTAATTAGGTTATGTTGATTCGTAATTGACATTCATTTCAATTTGGGTAATCCTAATGTCTTGCTAGAGACCAATTATAATTTATGGGTTTTAAATTAATTTTAGGCTCATTGCCAATATTGAATGAACTTACAGGATTGCACACAATAAAGATCTAGATTGGCTATAAAGATTCTCTCTTTGTAGTAATTGAATTATTAAGATGATTGATCAATAATATTTCAGGGTTTTATGATTTATGTGTTAAATAAGATTTAATACATAATCCATTAATGTAATAGGATTTTAATATAAATCACTAGTTATTAGTGTTATGGGTATTTAATTATGTATGACATAATTTGACCCATATGAGTGGTTTATTAAATGATAATGTATTATATAATTAAAAGCTCAATAACATTAATCAAACCCATTAGAATTTTGGCACAACCTAACCTAATTACGAGTGAGAAAATTCGGCAAACACCACCTCTCCTATTTTTTAGGAGTCACTTTCCTTGTCTGACAATGATGAATTCGGCACATGCACTAACTAATTAGGAGTCCATGACTAATTAGGAGTTTTATTCTTATTTGACAAGGAAAATAAAACCCTAATTTGTATGTGACAAAATTAATTAGGAAGTGAATATTCTTGTGAGGCAAGAAAGGCAAACCTAGTGAGAATAGGAAAGCAAATTCGGCACCCTATTGCTTGAATGGGATGAGGGCCGAATTTTTCAAGGTCAATGAGGGAATTTTGGATTGTTTTATGCACCTATTTAGGTCTCCTCATATGCCTATAAATAGGGTGCACTTCTTGCTATTCTTTCATGGGTTGGCCGAATTAGTGAGTGCCACAAACAAAAGCGAGAAAATTATTTATGAGTTTTAGAATAGAGATTCTAAAAGAAGTGCTAGCACACATTATCCTAATCAACGATCTTGTGTGTGTGTGAGAGTAGAGGGGAGTTGTCTTTGGCAGTCCCTATTGTCAATTGCATTCGGCTCAAATCAAAGGAAGCAATTCGGCAATTCCAGCTTTTGGAGAAAAGCAATTCGGCTAAGGGAAAAGGTATATATATTCGGCCTCATTTTATTAATTATGATTACATACAGTGTTCCTGGATGTTTCCTGTGTGATATTATTGTTTTCCGCTGCGTGTAAAATGATTAAGAGAGATTTACTAGAAAAATCGATGGCACTCGTTGGTCTGGTGGTCTATTTAAGGTTTTTCAAGGAACACCTCATTCGATGAGTTGGTCAAAGAGTTTGACCTAATGGATTCACACCCAAGCTCTTCATATGGTTAGTTCTTGAAGCCCAAATACACGATTTCTCGAAATGGCTATGGACATAATTAAAATCATATTTGCCATGTGTTATTGCTTGCATATTGAGATTGGATCTTGTTGTTGGTGCTTGGATTTTTCGTGAATGTTTATGCATGGTGCATATCATTGGCCTAGTTTTCATTATTGGGTTGTAAGTTAAATACGGCATGCGTGTCGTTTATTTTCATGTAAAAATTTATTTTTAAAATAATAAATTTAATTTTTAAATAATTATGACATTGTAATCAAGACAAGATATGAAGCCCAAAAGGAGGGAGATTCGGCCCAACTCGAAGGAAGACATTAGATGTAGCTTTTTAGAGTTAGGTTTTTGGCCCATGATGTGTCACGTTTAAATTTATGCACTTTATTTATATGCTTGCATGTATGAATGAATGGAAATCCTTTTATGCCATGTAAGTCATTACAAACTAAATCCCTACAATAATAAGTCGTAAAGTGGCTTCCTAATTCGAAACTTTTCCAAGGCATTGATCATCGAAGCGTGGGCTATGCCAAAGCTAGACACGTTAGATTATCTTTGTGAGACAGTGGTTAGGATAATTGTTATGCCTAACACTCAATGTAGGTATGACTTAACGTGGGTAGTGAGATTGTCCCGACCCTAGATATTAAAATGGGATTGTGCCTAACAAAAGATGTTAATCTCATTCGATCCAAGAATTATATAAGATATAATTGGAAAGAGTTCATACCTAAATAGCTAAGTCTTAGGTGTACAAGCTCAGCTTGACTAAGGCGAAGTGAAATATGGATCTTGGCCCACAATCACTAACACAAATTATTTAAAGGGATATTAATTTGAATTGTGGGATTATAAACATAAGACCTCATATCTAATATTGCATATATATTACTTTGTAGATTGAAATGGCATCAAACAACTCACAAAAATTTTCATTGCAATCCGTCCTTGAGAAGGACAAGCTCAATGGGACTAACTTCATTGACTGGTCTCAAAACATGATAATCGTTCTCAGGCAAGAGAAGAAGCTTGAAGTCCTAGAGCAAACTTTGCTCAATGAATCAGCTAGGAATGCCACAAATGCTCAAAGGGAGGCATTCGAAAGGAAAAATAATTACTCCAATGATGTGACATGTCTCATGTTGGCAACCATGAGTCCAGAATTGCAAAAGCAATTTGTGGTTATGGAAGCCTTCAAGATCATGAATCATTTCAAGGAAACGTTCCAAGAGCAAGCCCGTCATAAAAGGTTCATGACCACTAAGGCATTGACTTATTGCAAGATGGCTCCAGAGACTTTAGTAAGTTCCCATTTACTTAAGATGAAATGGTATATTGATACTCTTGAAAAACGTGATCTACTCATTCGAAATGAATTAACAACCGACCTCATTTTGGGACCACTACCTGAAAGTTATGACCAGTTTGTCATGAACTTTAACATGAATAGGATGGATAAGTCTCTTGCTGAGCTACATGGGATGCTTAAAAATGGTAAGCAAAACATCAAGAAAACCAATAACGTGCTGCTGATTCAAAAGGCTAAAGGGAAGGGTGGAATGGGAAAGGCAAGCCCAAGGCCAAACCCAAAGACAAGGTTGGACCTCAGTCTAAAGGCAAGGAGCCCAAGGCACCTAAACCCAAGCCATAGAAGGAGGGCATATGTTTCCATTGCAGACACCTGGTCATTGGAAAAGGAACTGACAGCTTTACTTGGCAGAACTGAAGAAGAATGGAGGCGGGGCTTCCACTTTAGGTATCTTTGTTATAGAAGTCAATCTATCTATTTCTGTATCGTGGGTATTGGATACCATATGTGGTTGTTCAAATGTGCAGGGACTCATAAATAGGAGGATCTTGGTAAAAGTTGAAGTCGACCTAAGAGTTGGGAATGGAGCAAGAGTTGTTGCGCTAGAGATAGGGAATTTTCATTTGACTTTACCTAGTGGACTTGTAATTATTTTTAAGAATTGTTATTATGTTCCTACTATGAGTAGGAATATTATTTCAGTTTCATGTTTGGATTTGGATGGATTTACTTTTATTATTAAGAATAATATTATTTCAATTCATCGTGAAGACATTTTCTATGGCAATGGTTTGCTTATTAATGGACTTTATATTTGAGACTTAGATGACCACAAGCCAATTTATAACATTGATACAAAACGGGTTAAATCAAATGAATTAAACCCATTTATCATTTTGTTGTTTGGGACATGTAAACGACAAACGCATCTTAAGACTCTACATAGATGGAATTCTTGGCTCATTCGATTTTGAATCTTATGAGACATGTAAATCTTGTTTGCATGGCAAGATGACTAAAAGTCCCTTTAACAAACAAAGTGAAAGGGCAAGTGACTTATTGGGTCTAATACATATTGATGTATGTGGACCAATAAGCACATCAACTAGAGGTGGTTATAGCTACTTCATTACATTCACAGATGATTTCAATAGACATGGCTATGTCTATCTAATGAAACACAAATTCGAGACCTTTGAAAGGTTCAAAGAGTTCAAGAATGAAGTGCAAAACCAACTTGGCAAAAGTATAAAAGCAACTTGGCAAAAGGTTCAAAGAGTTCAATCATATCGTGGTGGCGAATACTTAAGTCAAGAGTTTGACCAACATCTAAAGGAGTGTGGAATAGTTTCACAACTCACTCCTCCAGGAACACCTCAATAGAATGGTGTGACCAAAAGGAGAAATCTAACTCTATTGGATATGATTTGTTCTATGATGAGTCAAACTGATCTTCCAATTTTCTTCTGGGGTTACGCCCTTGAAACTGTTGCATTCCTGCTAAACAGAACTCCAACTAAAGTAGTTGACAAGACACCATATGAGAAGCCAATATGTCTCTTCTAAGGATTTAGGGTTGCGAGTCCCATGTTAAGAGATTAACATCGGATAAGCTAGCATCCAAAATCGATAAATGCTTGTTTGTGGGATATCCTAAAGAAACTAAAGGATATTACTTTTACAACCCAAGCGAGAACAAATTGTTTGTTGCTCGAAAAGTTGTTTTCCTTGAAAAAGAGTTTATTTTCAAGAAAACAGTGGGATTAAAGTACAACTTCAAGAAATTCAAGAGCCACAAACTCCTATATAGGATAGTGTCAAAATGTAAACGGATTCACAAGAAGTTGTGGAACCCGAACCAATTACATAAGGCCTAAGAAGGTTCGGTAGAATTCGTCATGAGCCTGAGAGATATGGATTTCTCATAACTGACGATCAAAGCATAGTGCTAGTGGATCAAGACGAGTCCACTACCTATCGAGAGGCGATTGAAAGTGCTAATTCATTCAAATGGCTTGGAGCCATGGAATCTGAAATGCAATCAATGTATGATAACCAAGTATGGACTTTGGTTGATCCACCTGAAGGTGCCAAGATCATTTAATGGAAATGAATTTTTAAACAAAAGGTCGATAGTACCTTCAAAGGTAGACTAGTGGCTAAAGGTTTTAAACAAACTCATGGTATTGATTATGATGAAACCTTTTTACCAGTATTCATGCTCAAATCCATTAGGATTCCACTTGCCATAACCGCATATTATCACTATGAGATATGACAAATGGATGTCAAGACAGCTTTCCTTACTGGAAACCTTATCGAGGATGTTTGCATGAAACAACCTGAGGGCTTTGTCAATCCTAAGAATTCTAATAAGGTTTACAAGCTTCAAAGTTATATTTATGGATTGAAGCAAACATCCCGAAGTTGGAATCTTCGCTTTGATAAGGCAGTCAAAGAATTTGGTTTCCTCAAGAACGAAGATGAGTTGTATGTACAAGAAGAATAGTGGGATCATTGTAGTGTTTCTGATTTTATATGTCGACGACATCCTACTCATAGGAAACGACATCCCAACATTGTTAAATGTTAAGCAATGGTTAGGGAAGTGTTTCTCTATGAAAGACTTAGGTGAAGCTAAAACTATACTGGGTATAAAGATGTATAGAGATAGATCACAACGGCTCTTGGGACTAAGTCAAGAGAAGTACATAGACAAAGTACTGAAATGTTTCAGTATGGTTGACTCAAAGAAAGGTTATATACCTTTACAACAAGGAGTTGTTCTAAGTAAGAAGGATAGTCCTTCTATAATAGAACAAAGGGAATACATGAACAAAGTTCCATATGCTTAAGCTATAGATTCGATCATGTATGCTATGCTATGTACTAGGTTGGATGTTGCACATGCATTAAGCATGGCAAGCAGGTTCTAATAGGATCCAGGTGAAAAACATTGGACTGTTATCAAAGGGATCCTTAAGTACTTACGAAGGACTAAAGAATTCTTGTTAGTGTATGGCAGAGAGAAATAGCTTATTATAAATGGTTACATTGATGTTTCCTTCCAAACTAATGTCGAGAGCTCAAAATTGCAATCTGAATGGAGGTGCTATAAGCTGGAAGAGAACTAAGCAAGATACCATCGTCAATTTTACTACAGAGTCTGAGTATATTGCACCTTTAGAAGCTGCAAAGGAGACTGTTTGGATTAGGAAGTTCATTACTGGATTAGGAGTTGTACAAAGCATCCTAGATCCAACTGAACTCCATTATGATAACAACAGGCCATCGCACAAGCTAAGGAGGCCTGATTACACCAGAAATCCAAAGATATACTCATGAGGCGCCATCTCATTCGAGAGATCATCGAGAGAGGAGATGTGAAGATATGCAAGATTACTAGAGATAACAATGTATCAGATCCACTAACCTAGCAGTTAGCCAGGCCAAAGCATGAAGGTCATGTTAGATCCTTCGGGCTTAGGATTATGGCTGATCGGGACTAGTGCTAGTGAAGGATTGTTAGTGTAAGCCCTAACCCCAATGCATTGTATCTGTATTATATTCTATATGAGGCATTGCTTTATCTCATTATTATTCCTGTGCATGTTTAAATTGGATAAAACATTGATGAATAGTTATTCTGCTTAAGTTATAAAATATGTGATTTGGATAGTAAAACCTTGAAGCATACAAGAATATTATTCTAAATATCACTAGTCGATTATTGTCATGGGAATGACAATAAGCCAAAACTTGAATGTAGTCTATGAGATGATCATGTTTTACTAGTCATATGATATGAGATATTAATGAAAGAACATAGAACATGTTAGATAATAGTATTTTGGATCGACCCGCTTATGAGAATGCTACATGGTTGAAAGCTCATAAGTATTTCTCATACAACGTTTATACTTGAATCCCTGACCTGAATCATTATGGATTCTTGGGTGATTTCTCGTTATTTGTAATGAGTAACAAGTATGGGTATGATTGGGTATGCCATAAGTCATGTTAAGAAACATGAATGAAGTGAAGGGATTTCGACTCTAAAAGAGAGAGAATATATCACCAGCCACTTGATGAGTGAAACTGAGTAGTGTGTGGCCACACTCAAACAAAGTGATAAGTGTCATCATTTGTTTGACTTAGTCAGGATCACTTATAGATCAAGGAAATGTTTTAGCATAAATAAGGGTGACCGGGTTCCATGCCTTATGCTAATTCTGATATCGAAAGGCAAAGGGTTGTAGAAGGTTGTAGTTAGGTTATGTTGATTCGTAATTGACATTCATTTCAATTTGGGTAATCATAATGTCTTGCTAGAGACCAATTATGATTTATGGGTTTTAAATTAATTTTGGGTCCATTGTCAATATTGAATGAATCTACAGGATCGCACACAATAAAAATCTAGGTTATGGCTTGAACTATTTTTCTTGTCGGGCCATTAGTTTATATTAATAAGATGAGCCCATGATAAATTCGGCACACCCATTTGGCCAAAGGAATTATGAATTTGGCCTAATAATGTGTTTAACTAAAGGGTTTAATTAAATAATTAAAAAGAAAGGAAGAAGATGTATGATTCTGTCCCAATAAGAATGGCAATCCAACAGGGGGTGAATTGGATTTTTAGAAAGTTAAAAACTTTGTTGAAAATCTTTTGCAAATTAAAATAAATAATAAAGTTTAAAACAAGTAAAATCAAAGTATAAATACGGAAACAATAAAACCACCAATTCACAAATATAAGTTAGATCCAGTATCATCAGCTTCTCATCTATGTGCGTTGTACTATATGCAGTGTGCATAGATGTGTATAAGTTAGATCCAGTACCATCAGCTTCTCATCTATGTGCGTTGTAAGCTCTACTGTGTGCGTAGAAGCCTACTATGCGTGCATTGACGTGCTTTGATGACTCATAAGATGCCTTGTAGTTAAATATTAGCAAGTCTGCAACTTTGCATCTCTTTCATGTATGTTTTTCTTTCATTATCATTAAAACTGAACTCAACAGAAGAGTTCTTATTTAAAGAGAGTCCTTATTCAAGAAGATTTTTTGTTCAATCTCCTATTTTGTAGGATATGTGAGGTCGGCCACATGATGCACAAAACTAGGGTTTTATTTTGGAAATAATCTCTAAGGTTTGTGGGGTTACATGTGTGGCATACAAAAGGGAGAAAACCCTAGGGTTTTCAGGAGCCACCTTCTCTCTCTCTTCTTCTTTCTACCTGAACCCTAATAGAGAAAAGAAGAGAAAATTAATTCTCACACTTGCTCTTGTTTTGAGGTTCGGCCATCACAATTAAAAGAATAGGAAAACCGTTTTCTTGTTCTTGAGGAATATGAATTTATCAAGACAAAATAGAGAGTTGTTTTAGTGCTAGCACAGGTAGCCATAGCCGTATAGATTTCATGTGTGTGTGAGAGTAGAGGGGAGTAATCTTTTGGCAATTCTTAAGTGAATCACATTCGACACTAGCTAAGGAGAAAGGGATCAAATTGATTCGGGCTCTTTTGGTGAAACTGAAATTCGGCCAGCAAAATAAAAGGTACCAAAATTCTGCATCTTATTTAATTGATTATATTATCATACATGGATCTTGTGGCGTGTTTCTTATGTGTAGATTGTTTTTCCACTTCTAATAATTTTTATTAATCGCATAAGAAACCCAACAGTAAGAAGATGATCAACTCTAGCAACATTTATGCTAAGAATATTTCACTCGAGTAGGCCATATCATAACTCTAGTAACAAGAAGAACAAAGGAATGGGCTACGAATTAAAGCCATTCACCCGAGTAACAAGAGAAGTGTCACTCGAGTAAGGAAGAGTTCAAGGTGATGCAGTTTTAACTTTCTAACTCGAGTAAAAAGTAAGTATTACTCAAGTAAGCAATGCATCAAATTACGCGAGTAAGGAAATGGTGTCATTTCAGTAAAACATCAATCCAAAAAGCTGCAATGTAAAAAAATGCACTCCAACGATCATATTTTCACCACCAATGGTCATATTGGATGGAATAGCTATGAATACATCAAGAGAATGCATAAATGGTATGGAACAACATATGCAACCTTTGTGCTAATACTTCTATCAATTCCAACCATCAAAAACACCAAATTAAGCTATAGATCAAGATTTAAGCATCAATCTCCTACAATCAAACTCAAGCATAGAGCTCCATAATTTATACACATTTTGTATACACTTTGAGAGTGTAGCACATGTTTTTTTGTAAGCCTATAGAAAAAAAAACATTAAAAGAGGTTTGTTGTCAACCTAAGCAAAACAACATTGTGAGGTCTTAGAGATGTTGAGTCGTAATCAACCTCGTTATGTTGGCCTTGTTGGATTGAGCCGAAATCAATCACTATTATAGTGAAAAGCCTAAGTGAGACTTAGGTAGTGGAGGTAGGCATCAAGTTGGCCGAACCACTATAAATTCTTGGTGTTGATTTCTCGCTTTCTTTTCAATTCGCTTCTACTATCCAAAGAATAGACTGAAAATTCTCCAACAAGCATTAAAGAGGAAAATGAAAGGATTTGAAGAGGCCCTTTCATCACCATTAAGTGAAGGTTTATTCTTCCCTATTGTATTCTTTTGTCTTCATTTTCTTTGTTTGGAAATATATTAGGATATTTGTTTCTTGCTTTATGCTTTATTTTTTAGAATAGTAGATTAGTTCGTTTGTTAGGGTATTAGAGATGTAAACATTGGATTGATGTTTCTTGAATGAATGACTATTTTGGGTATGTGCTTTTATTATTAGATCTATTGATATTTTTTCCCTAATTGATATATCTATTGTTGGTGGTTATTTTATGACTTTTTAATAATGGAATGATATTGAGCTTAGCTACCACAATGTTGTTTGTGACAAGCCCAAGTGATCAATCGAGAGATGAAGCTTGGGTTAGGTCTACTAGCATAAAACTTTTTGTGTGCTAGAGTAGGGATACTCAGTGCCTACAAAGTGTTCGATGAAATTTCTCAATGAACTTAATGGGCCTACTTTGGCTAGTTGAGGCCGAGATGACCCATATAGGAAGCGTAGGTACGAATTGAGTAACCTCGAGAAAGGCCTTGAGCGAGTCATGCAAAGATAATGCTCACACCCATTCTTAAAACCAGATTTCATTCCTTTCATGACTAGATACTTACTTTCATCTCGAAATCCCTAACATTTTTGTACTATTAAAAACTTGCTTTATTTTTTTGATTGCTTTTTGATATATGATAAATTTACACATTAATTCAAGCATAAATAGATATCATTTAGCCCTAAGTGCGCTTAATTGTCCACAAATGTATTTTCTTTTCATTTTTTTAAGGTGAATGAAATGCATAAAATGTGGTTGAAAAGTGATGAACAAGGCATGAAAAATAAGTTCTTAAAAGGGGCCTAAGCGATGGAAAAACGGAGAAAAATCGACTTAAAGGAGCAACGTTCGTAGTCACACCCTGCAGTCACAACCATGATTAGAGGGTGTGGTCATCAACCAAACTACAAATGGGGTGGAGGCAAGTTACAGTCATGGTGGTGATTGTGATCAAATGAAGATGTGATCGTGACTCACTCACGATCACCAATCACGTTCGTGCGATTAGGTCGTAACTCAATCACGGTCGTGACAAAAATCACTTTCTGGCCTTAACTCTAATCACACTCCTATTCATGGCCATGAAGAGGGGCTATGATGGCCTTGGAGAGAGAGAAAAGTGGCAGAAAAGAACAAATCAGTTGGGGACGAAAGCATATGTTAAAGGCATTTTTGAGAAATGGTTGCTAGGGTTTGTAGGGGATAAAGATGGGTATAAATACACATATTTTACACCATTGTGGTGATATTTATATCAATAAACACTCACCACAAAAGCTTGAGAGAAAAAAGAAGAACCAAGAGGAAAATGGGGTTCCTTAAAAAGGCCTATAGTCTCAAAAAGGAATCCTCCTCATCTTTTGCTTTTAATTTCTTTTTTTTTTGTGATGTTTTTTTCTTTCGGAGGTTAGGTCTTATTTTTGTTTTCTTTAAACAATGATAATGTATATCTTTAGTTTGGATTTTGATTTGTAAGTTTTGATGATTACTTGCTATATTTATGAATGGGTATTGTCTTTTATGTTCAAAATTTGAAGTTTTGTTTAATCACCACTATGATAGTTGTGATAAGTCTTGTTGATGGATTGAGAGATGAAATCTATATGAGGTCTACAAGCATTAAACTTAGATGGCATAGGATAGATACATTCTATGCATGTGTGGTGTTTGATAAAATTTATCAATGGACTTAATGGGCCTAGTTTGACTAGGTGTGGCTGAAAGGACCCACCTAGAAAACGTATGTACGACTTAAGTGACCTCGAGAGAGGTATTGCATTAGTCTTGTAGAGACAACACTCAATCCCAAAAACCAATTTCATTGATTTAGCAAGAAGGAGTCTTTTCTTGCATCTCAATGATCCAATCGATTTTGTTCTCTTTATTTTTTCATTTTATGTTTTTAAAATCAAACCATCACAATTCAAAATTTTGGTTTTTATTTCTTTCTTTTGTTTTTTTTTATCATTAACTAGTACACATTCCATGTGGATTTGACACACAAGGAATACTTTAGAGTTTTATTACTACATCGATTTTTGTGCACTTGCAAGAATCCAATCACTTTTATTTACAGAACTCTAAAAACAACAATTTGATGTTTTCATTTGTTTTTACTTTGTTATTTGATCACAATTAGATATGTTCCCTGTGGAGATGATACTTAGGAATACTCTTTAGGTTTTTATTACTAGAATTGACTCTTGTGCACATACAAGAAGCCGATCACAACCTATCACAGAGTTGACTAATCCTAAGCAAATTATGTTTCAAATCATCAACTAGAAGCACATCATCAATGGTATTATTGGGTTTCTTATCGATCTTAACTCAAATCTGATTTTACCTTTGATGTTACACATCCACCGTTTTTAGGTGCAATGCGAGAAAATTTTCTTTTGTCCACAGTCATGTGGTGAGAGCATCCATTATCCAGATACCAAATATTATTATTGGTTTTTCCTCTCAAGCATACCTACAACACAAATAAAAATCTTGATGTTGGTACCCAAACCTTCTTGGGTTCTTGAAGGTTAATTCTTACCATGTTGGGTAAAACCATTCCCATGGGAACCCAAATGTTTTTCACACCAACATGTTTGTTTCTTCTAACAAGACAGATATATGAAATGTGACCATAAGAAAGTCTTATTCACATTGGAACCTTGTTTTATAGATTTTGTTTTGATGAATTTTGAGTAAAACTCGGTATATCCTAAACCATGTTTGGATAAGGTCTGTCTTTAGGAACCTAAGAATTGTTTAAAATTCTTTTGACTGTTAGAAAATTTGAAAGCAATCAAAGATTTTTTTTTTCAACATCCTTTCCAAAGAAAAATTTTTGTTTTTGAAATGAGCATTTGAAGCTTTCAACAATTATTTTTCCTTTTTCTAAAATGCTGACTTTTATTTCTAAATCGTTCACAACATATTTTAGAATTTTATTCTTAGTGACATTTTTTTGAAATTAAACATGCAATTCTTCAAAAGTATCATGGAATTCATCAAAAGTGAAAGCATTACTTGCCTCGTCCTCACTAAGATCTTCATTGCTTCGACATCCATTAAAACGAGACTGACCATCTCCTTTACTTCCTTTTCTTCATCTGAGCTGGAGTCACTATCTCTCCAAGTAGCCTTAATGGCCTTTTGCTTCTTAAATTTCTTCGAGGATTTCTTTGGAAGAGGACACTCTTATTTGGTGTGCCCAAGTTTATTGCATTTGTAGGACATGAATGTCATTTCTTTCTTTGAGTCATCCTTTTAGTTTGGCAGGTCGACCTTTCTACCAAATCTTCTTTTCTTCAATTACTTCTTGATTCGTTTAGCATACATGGCAATCTCTTCATCGCCACTTTCTTCATCATCTAAATTATCTAGGGATGATTTTAGCGCAATCCCCTTCTTTTTGTCATTTTTCTCACTTTTCTCTTCTTCCTGCATACTCATTTCGTGATTTGGCAGTGAACCTAAAAATTCTTTGAGTGGAAGAGTACATGAGTCCTTAGCTTATTGAATAGCATTTTTTAAAGAGCCCAAGACTTAAGAAGCGATCTCAAGATTTTCCTAATAAGCTCTGAGTAGGTGTACGGTTTTTCGAGAGATTTCCCTAACAAGCTCTGATTTTTATCTCCGGTCATATGTTTAGAGCGTCCACTATCAAGGTACCAAGTGTTTGTCTTCACATTGGTCTTCACGCGAACCTACAAGAATGAAGTTCATTTTTCTGTTTTTGGCAGCAATTGCTTCATGAGTTCATAAGGGTTAGTTTTAATTATATTAGGAAGGATGGTTCCTTTGGAACCCACACCTTATTTACTCCAACATAGGCATTGCTTCTAATGTTACAAGAATATGCAATGTGTCCCATTTTGCTACAATAGTTACAAGTTGAAAATGGAAATGATGCATATGATCTAACAAACCTAGTTTTATAAGATTTATTATCACTTTTGTAATCAAAACCCAATCAAATTTTGGACTAAGAAAACCTTCGGCTACCAAGGAGCTTGTCAAGGTTTTGTTTTTCTTGAGTGAGTTTATGAGACGCATTAGTGAGCCAAGCAAATTTTTTCTTTAACGCAACATTTGCACTCACTAATTCATCATTTTTTTGTCAAGCATTTATCAAATTCATTTTTCACTTGACCATTTTCCTTTCTCAACTTATCATTCTCATTTTGTAACACATCAATATTCTTATCATGTTCACATACAATTTTGTATAATGCAACATATTTAATTCCAAGCTTCCTAAATTTATCATGCAAAGATTCAAAGCTTCATATAACTCATCATGAGTGTAGGAAGAACTTAATTTATCACCTTAATTGTCTTCAATTTCCATAAAACACAAGTTTACAACCTCCTCAATGTCCTCATCATCCAAGCTATCATCACTTTCGCTCCAAATAGCCACCATATCTTTGCTCTTCTTCATTGAATCTTTTGTTGGCTTTGTTTAGCAAAGGACATTCAAATTTGATGTGTTTGGGCTTCTTGCATTCATAGAAAATGATTTCATTCTCCTTTTTTGTTGGATGACTCTTTTGAGCCTTCCTTCTTGTATGGCCTCTTGGAGAATTTCTTCTTCTTGAGGAATCTCTTGACTTTTCTAGTATGGAGTACAATTTCCTCATTTGCGTCTTCCTCCTTACTTTCACTTGAGTTTTCAATTTTTGAGGTTGATGTGTTGAGTTCTATACTCTTCTTTTTCTTCTTTTCCTCTATTTTTTCCTCTTCCTCTTTCATGCTCATATCATGATTAAGTAAAGATCCTATGAGATCCTCCAATGATAGGATTGAGATCCTTCACTTATTGGATAACATTCCTGATTGGTTCCCAAGCCTTTGTCAATGATCTCAAAATCTTTCTCATGAGCTCAAAATGTGTGTACGTCTTCCCTAGATTGAGGCCATTGATGATGTCGTTGAATCTCTTGAACATCTCTTGAATCGATTCATTTGTCTTCATCTTGAAGAGTTCATATTTGTGAATAAGCAAAGAGACCTTGTTCTCCTTCACTTGTTTGGTTCCTTCATAGGTCACTTTAAGTTTTTGCCAAATTTCATGAGTATTGTTGCATTGTTGCGCTTGGTTGAATTGGTCTCTACTAAGCGCAAAAAAAGAGAATGTGCATAGTGTAATCCCAATATGGCTACCCAAGAGGGGGTGAATTGGATTTCTTGCTAAGTATAAAAGGTTTTGAAAACATTTGGCAATATTTTGAAAAACAAACTTTGATAGGTAAATCCAACACAACCACAAAAATTGAAATGAAAAGTGAGTAAGGGAAAGAGATATCAAATCTGCTATTTATAGTGGTTCGGTCCTCCTTGACCTACGTCCAGTCCTCTAGCCTCAACTAGAGAATTTCAATCTACTAAATCTTCCTCACTTGTGAGTGGAGGCAAACTGTTAGAACTTCTTATTTTTCAAGCTCACAAGACAACCTTTGCAATCCCTTGTTTTTCATTGGGTTCAACAAGTAAACCAAAACCTACCTGTTTTTCAAGGGTACCAAACAAAAAAACATATTCTACCCATAAGCTTTACAACCAAAGCTTGTTTACACAATGATTAACAGAACGAGAATGATCTTCTCACACCAACTCTCATAGCAAATAGCAGTACAAAAGATAGTTGTGGTGTAAGAACTTGGAAATACTTAGAGAGAGAAAGTCAAGAATGAAATTTGCAAAGCTTGGGCACACTCTCAATGCATTATCTTACTGTCTCTAAACTTCGTACCTCTATGTATAGGTAGATTCCAAAATGTAGCCATTGTGAGACTTGAAAGAGCCGTTAAGAGACAAGAAATATATTCTGATTATGATGACATCAGCCTATACAACGTACATTGCAACTCATGCAACGTGCATTTTACATGTCCCATTGACATACAACGTGACTTGCTTTCTTTCAACTTGTCTTTCATCCAACTCTGATGCTTCAGCCTCAAATGTTGCACAATGTAATGTATCTTTTATGTATGCAACGTGACTTGTGTCTCCATCCAAAATGCTTACCTGGAAATTTTCTTCGTACAATGCGGCTTGTGTCCATTTGCAACGTGCATTGATCATGCCTTAGTATGCGTTGCATATGGCACTTGATTATACAACGTGCGTTGTCAATCTCCAAATATCTATCCTTTCATTCTGTCACATGATTGCGTCAGGTTTCAGAGAATATTCAAAATTTGAATCCTCAAGGGCCGAATTTTTAGAAGCTGACATCACCTCCCACATTGTGACTTGTATCCACATGCAACGTGCGTTGAGGATTGATTTCAAAGATCATCCCTTTACTCACAACGTGACTTGAAGTATAGTTTAACGTTAATTTCCATTGCTCTCAAATCGACTCTAAGTCTGATGCTCATTCTTGTCAATGTGACTTGTAGGCTTCACAACGTGACTTGTACATAAGTGCATTTCATGCCGAGAGCACCTCATCCACATAACACGACTTGAGCTTCATGCAACGTGACTTGTAGCATTCAGATGCCTACTGCCTCCTTAGTTCAACTTGATAACGTGACTTGTATCTCGTATTGTGCGACTTTTACTTGAACTGGAAAACCCATAATTCCTTTGATATGATCAAAATGACTTATATCATGTGGAACGTGCGTTGATCATATTGCAATGTGCTTGTCATTGGTTGCAACGTGCATTTCTTAACTTTTTCACATGTTTTGCTAATATCATCAAAACTAATAGTCAACACATAGCTTTGTGTTCAAATGTGACAAGCCTCTTCTCATACTCGTTCCATTCTTTCTTTAGCTTTTCAATATTTTTTCCATCAATGATTTTGGCTGGAACAAATGGACATTCTTCCATAATTTTCTAAATCCCAATGCTTTCTGACTTCAAGAACCCCATCATCCTTGTCTTCCAATACTGTTGAGCCATTATATGGACAACATCAAAAAATCCAAGTTTTGATGATTAACAACACAACTAAAATGTTAAGCAAAGCACGTTGATAATACAACTGCTCACGCAGATCCAATATCAGCACACGATGTTCCAACTCCTGCGACAATTTTCCAAAGCCAAAATGGCATATACGTCCGCTAATGGCTATACAACGCACTTTGATGTTTATTTTGCAGTTCACACTGATCCATGTAGAACGCACGGATGTGATAACTAGTCTATCGCATTAATTCATCTACGCACACCAATGGTGAAGAAAGTAAGTTTTCAAGACAATGTTTATAGCTATCAAGAATGCAACACACTTCTCATGATTAAAGAAACGTTGATCAAGAAATGAAAGCACGATGTGGAGTAAAGGCATCATCTTTAATATCAAGTGACTACACCCATTGTCAATACTAAAATGCACGTAGTCGTGGAGTAACTCACATACTAACAAGTTAATCATATGCTTTTTGGGAACTTAAATTTAAATATTTATTGTACAAGATTATGTCATATTTAAAGATGTGATCTTTGAAGTTGACAAAGCACATAAAGTATTCATCAAAGCATGTTGAAGTGTTTATCAACGCAAGTTGATGTTTGTCTAGGCACTCTGATGGAAGTTTGTATTCAAGCAGTAAATACTAAAACCTAGGCAACACACAATGTGGGTCCACATCGCATGCTGATCTCCCATGTTTTATCTGAATAACACTCCTTGAACTCAGTAACACACGTTGAAGACGCTGACATCAATAATTTAAGCATTTTGCAATTCTTTAACAACGGCTATATTGGAATTTACAATGATGACATTTGAAAGAATGACTATAAATAGACGTTTGCAAGCTAGAGGCAACCAGAAACATTTTAGAGAGAGTGCTAAACCCTTGAGAATTTATTTCTTGATTTTCTCTCTCATAGTGTTTTTGAGATCTTGCATACCAATTGTGCTACTGATTTGCTATTTGTTGTTGATTTGGTGTGAGAATATTGTTTTCAACTTGGGAATCCACTTGCAATCAAGCTTGGTGTTAAGCTTGAGGGGTAGAATAGGTTTTCTTGTTTGATTCCTTGAAAAACAAATGAGGTGTTGGTTTTCTTGTTTGACACAATGAAAAACAAGGTGTAAACGTGGTATCCGCTGGCCTACACCTACAGACTAAGGCAAGTGCACCTATCGCCTATAGCTAGTGGTCCGATGAGTACCGAGTGTCGTATCCCTTAGAGACTAAGATTATTAGCTACTGAGCTCAACTCTGTTATCTAACCTATGAATAGCTAGTTCAAATGAACAAATAAATAAGAAGATATCAAATGAAATCCAACACAACACAGTAAATATGAACAGAATCAATCGATGGGAAGCAGCACCTAGACCCTGAATCCCCCTATAACGCACCAAGTGACCATGTTTCGTTAATCAAACAATTATTCAGTAAATTGGATCGTGGAAATTCCTACGACATATTAAGCTCTCTCTCAAGTTAGCTAACATCTAATGACTAGGTTGATTAACCAGAATCTCTTCCTAATTAAAACCCTATCGTTGCTTTACCATTCTATGAATTTGACTATTAGGTTTGACCGTAATCTGGAGGATTTATGTCAACCTATCTATGGGTTTGCATGCAACTCCTTCCATTTATGAGTGATATATCACACAAAGAATCTCTCAATTATCTATGCACGAATCAATAGTTGAATTGAAATGCGAGCAACAATCAACTCAACAATTAAACAATGAAAAATCATAACTGAATCTCAATTTCGTAAATAACTGAATGAATAGCATTCCATTAAAAAGGTTTAGTTCATATCCTTAGAGAGAGAGACAACAAGATTAGAATAAAATATAGAGAGAGAAAGATAACCCATGATGAATCCTTCAATGTCCCGCTTGATTTCGTTAATTGTGAAGGTCATCGATCGTGAAGATCATCGAGTTCTCCATTGAGCTCCCACATTTCTGACCCTAAAACTTAGTGTTTTTGCGTCTGAAAATTGAATGAATGATTTCTGAAGGAGTTTCACTCTTTTAAACCTCACAAAATGCAATCTAGATGGACACAGAGCAAGACACGACCGTGTCTTAGCTTCCCTTGCTCGTGTCTTGGGCTGCTCTGGATGTGTCCTAGTTTGGAAAGTCAGAACTCGTCATTCTCATTCGATTTTGGCTCGATCTTGCCCAATTTTGTCAAATCATCATCAATTGACCTGAAAAACACAATAGAAGCAATAAAAGAACCAAAACTCATGATAAACACACAATTTATATTTAAAACACTATAGAATTACACACTAAAACATGCATAATTAAATGTTTATCAAACTACCCCACACTTAAACTTTTGCTTTTCCCCAAGCAAACTTTAACCAACCACTCAATACGATGGCATGTGACTTCACGTTATGTGCTAACAAAGATAAATTGGATAGTGGAGAATCTAGACTATCCATAGGGTAACGTTGATTTCTATTGCTCTCAAATTGACTTCAAGTCTGATGCTCATTCTCGTCAACGTGACGTGTACGCTTTACAACGTGACTTGTACATAAGTGCATTTCATGCCAAGAGCACCTCATCCATATAACACCACTTGAGCTTCATACAACACGACTTGTAGTTTTCAGATGCCTACTACCTTCTTAGTTCAACTTGATAACGTGACTTGCATCTGGTATTGCGCAGCTTGTACCTCAACTGGAAAACCCAGAATTCATTTGATATGATCAACGTGACTTATATCATGTGGAACGTGCATTGATCATACTGCAATGTGCTTATCATTGGCTGCAATGTGCATTGCTTAACTTTTGCACATGTTTTTTCAAAATCATCAAAATTGAGAGTCAACATTCTCCCCCTTTTTGATAATGACAAAACATGGAAAGAGTTTGCACTCCCCCTCAAGCAATGCACCTGTTTTAAACTTAAACATACTATAAAAAATGCAAACTTGATCAAGGTTTTTAAGCCTTGTCACAATGGTTAAGTCAAGCATACAATTTCCTATATCAATCAAGTCATATCAATAAGAGAAACTTGAGCAATTTAATACAAACTCTTAGCCAATATTTCTCCCCCCTTTTTGACAACATTAAAAAGGAAAGACTAAATTAATATAAAATAAAAGACAAAATGTCTAAAAAACACTGAATTATCATTAAGAAAAGCCATAGATAACAGAGTTTGTAACAACAAGTCAAAAGATAATACAAAATGCAAGTGAGATGCATGACAAAATGTGGATCACTAGCCTAGAAATCACGATAATAGATTCTTAGGATCTATAATCCGAATATGTTGATAAGTGTGATCAATGTCATCTTCACTCTTCTTTTCATCCTTGAAATCACTCAAACCAACAGTAGTAGGAGGATGTGGACCATACTGAAATGTCGATTCTTCCTCCACAATCTCCTCAATCCGAATCCTGGTAGATGGAACAAACTTAACTCCAGAAGTACCTCTATCATTAGACTCTGAAGTTTCTTCCTCTGCTGAACTGTCTTGTTCTATAAACTCTCAAAATTTTTGAAGAATGGCCCGAGCTTGTTCCATTGTCATTTCATCCTCCTTTTCTTGCTTTTTTTTCTTCTGAATCAGTGAGTGCAAGCTAACCAATAGCTCATTGTTAGCTTGAAGGAGACTAATCATTGTTTCAAATTTTCCTCTAGTCTCTTCTTGAAAAGCTTCAGAATTTGCCTTCAATTCTTGAAGGTATCTCCTCAAACTAGTAACCTAATTGGAGCTAGCCTCTACTGTCTCAATAGGCTATGAGCTCTCCTCAACTTCTGGATCTTTTCTCCTTTTGGGAGCTTTTCTTTTATCATCTTGAGCCCTCTAGATGGTCACTCGATCTTCAGGACTCGACTTTATCACTTCATCCTGGGGATTTACCATCACATCCTCATCTCTCAAGTGGAGATAAAAGATAAAGCCCCGTTCCACTGTCTCATACAGCCTCATAGTCCTCAAGGAATCGATTCGAATTTTCTTTGATTCTATCACTTGCTTTGATTCGAATCCATTCAACTTGACCTTGAAATGCTTAAAGATCTTGGTCAAGTGACTCTTGTATGACATGTTATCTTCCCTTTACCTTCCCTTCAAAGCAAAGGTTGGAAGGTCAAAATTCTTCACCTTCTCAAGAATCCAGTCAATCACAACCCAAGCGAAATTCACTGTCTCACCCTTCATCAATAGATACATGGAGATCTCGTCTTGTACAGTGAATGGTAATTGTGTCTGAGACTTGGGTGGCAACACCTTATTGAAGGCAGTGTGGACCATCTTCCATCTCACGCTGAAGTCATTTTGATCTAAGCTTTTGACTCATTGATCAATTTGAACCACGCCATGGTTCTCGAACATAAACTTTCGGATTTCTTCAGTATTCACCACTATGGTGTTCCCTTCCATATCCACATACTCCTTCAATCATTTCTCCCTTTTAAATCTCATTCCAATGAGAGGCATGTTGAATAAGCTATTGATGAGCTTCTCATCAATCACAAATTCTTCTCCATTCACATGGATCTTAATTCCAATGGACTGATACCACAGTATATCCTCCTCATCATCATTAACCCACTTCTGAGCATTTGCATAAAATTCTCTAATTAAATCCGGATAAAAATCAGAAGCTTCAATGCAAAAGTCTCTCAAGCCAAATCTAACAAAATCTTGTTCAATGTCGACACCTCCTTCCCTAAAAGATCTTAAATCAAATACTTTGAAGTCCGAAAAACCAACCTCTTTTAAATTTTCAAACAGCCTAAAAGCCCTTTCATCCACGAATTGGCCACTGCTCCTCGTTGATTCTTCCTACATTATCGCTTTCTTTGACTATTTTGAAGGATAGGTGATAGGAACTCCCGATTTGGTGTAGGTGTGCTTCTCCCTTGGGCATTTAACACCCTTGAAACCATCGCCCTTCTACATTTTCTTTGAAAAATCCATTGATTTCTTCTTGGATGGCTCGGATTATTTCTTTGGTGTCATAGAACATGAGTGAGGAAGACTGTATTATGCATTAGGGTTTGGGATTTCTTCAGAAATCTGTGATTTTGGTAGGTTTCTTGGGGGTAGAAAGTGTTTTCTACTGAAGGAAATGGATTGGTTAAGTGTTTTGAGCTTGGAATTAGAGAGAATGAGAAGGTTCGGAATTTTGATTTTGAGTTTCAAAGATAAAGTGAGAGGGAAGCCAAAAATGTCAGTTACAAATTTGGAAAAAAATGGCTTAACGCGACTTGTATGACATGCAACGTACGTTATATAACGTCTTTGGAGACTAACGTATTTAACATGTTATACAACGCGACTTAGCGGGAAAGGGTGTCTCAACTCAACGTTTATAGCACAAAGACACGAAAGATACAACGTACCTTATACAGGATAGAACCTACATTATGTCCAAATCCAGAATGATCAACGTATCTTGCATAACCCTTAATGCCCGTAGTACCAAGTCCTCTCAATCCAGCAGCTATGATTCTTTTACAACGCACATTTCACCATATACAATGTGCATAGTATCAATTCCTTTCAAACCAGTGGCTCAGCCTTCTTCACAACACGCATTGCACCATATACAACACGCATAGAGCTCTCATACCTGATAGTCCAATATTTTTCTCTAAAATGATAACGTGCATTGCATCCTTTGCAATCCACGTTACATAAACCCAGAAAAATTTATCCGTTCATCCTTGATGATCAATGCGCCTTACATAAGCTACAATGTGCATTACATCAAACCAGATATAAACCTTTAGACAACCTTGATGATTAACATATCTTGCACCATGTACAACGTACCTTACGTTTTAACCTTAAAGTTCCAGTAGCACCATCTCAAATACAATGTGCACAACACCATGTGCAAGTCACATTACATCATCTCAGATACCAACACTTTGCAAAATTGACCCTTTAATCCTCGTGATTTCATTTGGCTTTGATATATATGTAGGGATGAATGCAAATGAACATAAAATATGCACATATATCAATCAAAATTCATTCAAATCACACATGCCAATACGTCTATGGATTGAAACAAAAGTCTTATCATCAAGGGGTTTTGTCAAAATGTCAGCAAGCTGATCAGTTGTAGAAATAAACTCAAGTTCAATATCTTGTTTAAGAACATGATCATGAATAAATGATGTTTAAAACTTTAATAGGTTTTTATTATATTTTATTAAATATGATTTTGGATAATAGTTTGAATATTGAGGCTTGTGCGAAATGAGTCGGACTCTCATAGACGATTAACCTCGTACGCTGGTCACGGGTCCCGAGAATGGGTCGTGATAGTATAGTTTTTGAAATAATAAATCTTATACCAAGAAGAAATCTTAAACTTTTTTAGTGCTATTATGTAATTTATTAATTTATCAGATATCTTTATTTACTTTTTTGTCGGTGTAGTCTAATTGAAACGGAAATTATAAGTATCATTTTTGTATTAGATCAACATAACCGACTTAATTTTAGCAATGAGTTGATATCTTTCATTGAAACTAATAATTTATGATAAAACTTCATTGTATCCTCTATGAAAAATAGATGGAGGAAAAACTGAAACTTACCAAAGGAAGAATTTTGGTAAAAACAAAAATGTCAAAACAAACAAATAAAAAATAAAAAAAAAATTGGAAATAGAAGGAGGACAAAGTTGTAAATAAAGGGAAACGCAGAAACCAAAAAAAAGAGGCAATTGATTTTTTTTTCGAAGGAAGAGGCAAGTGATTTAAAGAGAGAGGAGAAGAGAAAAGTGCTTTAGTTAAGAGTTTTGAATATTTTCTAACAAGATTTTAAGGGCACAATTTTTTGACACAGATATCGGCAAAAATAAAATCTTGGATTATTAGAGCAGTCAATTGTCATTTTTTGGTAGATGCAGTATATCTTGAATTCTAGTTTTGCGGTATGCAAATGTGCTTTTAAAGCCTCTTATTGTCGAGTTGAGGTTCGAACAAAAAAATAAAATAAAAGAATTAGCAAAAATAAAGAGTAGGGCAGCAAAAGAACTTATCGATATACATATTGCAAAGAAGAAATTCATAAGAAGTTCAATAGTTTTATGCCTTTACACCAATCAGAAAAAAAAAAAACACTCTCGTTTACCATGTTCTCCTCACCTGCACAACTATTCTGCTTTATTGATACGTTATGGTTCAGGTGATTTTGGCGTACAAAAGTTACGGGATGGTCCAAATTAAATTTTCTATCTTCCAAAAAATTTGGGCCGTCCGTGTTATTTACAAAGTTGCCAGGCACAATTTGAACCGTCCCCATACCTCCCATACTATAAATTACCCGAAACATATAATCCTTCTACTTTCTCTCGATCACCTGTCGTTACACCTTATCACCATTAAATCTGGACACACTATCACCACTAAACATGAAATGAAATTTAATTGCCAATACAAATTTCCGTCGCTAATATGTTTACTGATAAATCAACCGTTGGAACTAATAACTTTATTCTTATAATTAAACTCGCTAAAGAACTAATAATGAAGTTTTTCCCCTTCTAAAAAATATTTAAAATGAGAAAAGATGTCTCATATTAATTTAAAAATTTATAAATGATTTAAGATCTTAAGAGTGGAACAAAATCCAAGTACTCAAGAATTGAACTCCCAATTCTTGTTTAAAAATGAGATAATAACTGATATTGAACCTTCAAACTACCCGGCATAGTTCCTTCAAAAAAAAAAAAAGAAACAACCGGGCATATATTATATTGAACATATTTAAACTAATAATTTTGGATAGAATGCTTCTGGTTACGAGGACATTTTGGCCGAATGTTCCATGGACACAGGGACTCACATTAGTATTGCATGACTAGGACATATATCCCATGCGGACAAATCTTCTATGGATATTTTTCTGGTAATTTAATCCAAAAAAAATAAATGTTTATTACAAGAAGCTTGTAGTTTTGTATACACAAAATAGAATCTTATATCTCATTAAACGATTGGATGTGTTTTTCAATTGTTTGGAGTCTTAATTTTCTAATAATTTTATGGTAGAATAATATTGCTCTTTATTATTAATCAACCAATCATATTTTTGAATTTGACTGATGAAGAAACGAAAATTATTGTCAAAAGTTTATTTCTTAAAACTAAATTATTTTCTCTTAAACAAACTAAATTATTTTCAAAAGTTGGAAAGGGGTTTAGAATGAAGTTTATCCCTGTATTGTTTGTGGTCCAAACGCAAGTCAAGTCTCTTTTGGATGATATGAGCTCTATGAAATATTAACATCAAGCTTATCGAAAGTTGTTAACATTTTAGCCCGGCCAAATGCATTTATGGGCAATGGGTCCGACCACATCTTCTTTCCCGTTTCTTTTCTTAAAAGCACTTACTTTTTTTTCGACAATTCTTAAAAGCACTGTCATTTCATATGAACACATGCTTCAAAAATGTTACCACAAATGCTATTAATCTGCGAATCAAAATTCTTTAGTCAAATTAATTGATTCAATCTCATATCTAAGGACTAATTTAAATTGAACGTAAGTTTGCATGTAGCCTTGCATATTATTGATGAAATCTTTTTATTTTTTTATTTTTGAAAATAAGATAGGTCATTAAGTTGAATCAACAGCTAGAGCAGCAGAAAAAAATTTATGGTTATCTTTTCCAAAAACAAACTTTCTGTGCACATGCGTTGCACGGTATTGATGTCTTTTATTTATAATTTAATTAATTTTTAATATAAATATATATTTTTAAATTTTCGTAGTCAATTTTTTTGCACAAAATAAGAAAAAAAATAAAATTATGTAATAAAAATTTAATCAAATATGTTTAATTTTTTGATAAGTCGAATATGTTTTTTAATAGTTTACCTATAACGATATTACTACGTTACGTGTAGGCTTAGTTTTTTAAGTGTAAAATAAAATATTACTACTATAGATATCCATAATAAAAGAGATATACTACACAATAACAATATTAAGGTAATATTTTATTCTAATCATCATTGTTTAATTTAAATTTATTGATAAAAAAGTAGTTATGCTAATAGAGATAAATACATTTAGTTCCAGATATTGATAAACATGAATAGAAATAAATACTTATCTGAATAATTTCTTATCTGAAAAATTTTAAATGCAATTTCTAAGATATTAATTATTTATGCTAATAGAGATAAATACAAATAGTGATAAATGCAAATAGAGATAAATACTTATCCGAACTATTTTAAATTCCTTTAAAAAATATTTTCTTTAATTAATTATCCAATAATTATAGTAATTTAAAATTGAGAAGAAGGATGAAAGCGTCCAAATTTTTTTCCCACATTCTGACATTTATAAGTGTTATAATTATGATTGTTATTTTTGTTACGAAACCATAATAAACATAACATCATTAGTTATATGTGTTTTTCAATTGTTTGAAGTCTTAATTTTCTAATAATTTTATGGTACAATAATATTGCTCATTATTTGTCACGATCCGTTTCCGGACAATGACCGACGTTCAAGGTGAGTCGTCTATGAGAACCCGACCCATCTCCCACAAGCTTCGGAGTTCAGACATTCTACCCATTCTCATTGATTAAAACAATTTCCAAAGCATTCAATACGTATAAAATATTTTATACTGAAATCGTATGTATATAATATAAGTTACACAAAGCGAAATCATAACATCAGGTAAGTATAAAAATATAACGAACATAAACGTAAATCCCAAAAGTTGAAATAAGACTCGGTAACCCAACACAATTCCGGTGTAGAGCTCTAACAAAAACAAAAGGAGTCTGAACCAAAAGGGCACTAACAATCAACTGGAACACCTAACTAGGATGAAAATGCTGGAAGGTTGCCGAATGCCAAAAGTGAACTTGAGAAATAAGATAAGAGATAATAGACAAAAAAAAAAAACAGAGAAAAGGGGTAAGAATCCCTAGTGAGGAAATGGCATTCCAGTAACCCAACAAAATGTCGGAAGGTCTCGCAAAAATAGTTTGAAAACTCATCAAAACTATTTCGCATGCATGTATAAGTTTATATACATATACACACTAATACTGAATATTGGTTCATAAATCAATTTTCAAATACGTTTGCACCCAAAGCAAACAACAAGCAGATACATACTGGAAATATATTTTGTATAATGTATATTGGAAACAAAAGTGGATATGGGACCTGAAACTGAATGATATAAATAATAAGGTTGGACTTCGCCACCATACTAAAACTGAGTACAAGCATCTGGCCAGATACACAACTACCATTAACTCTGTTAACTGGGCCTTGACTGTGCATTGGTATACCGAAGACTACGTTTATCCTATGTAGTACAGGTGTCCCACATCGAAGTTTATATATATCAAACACATGCTAAGCTGAAATCATTTTACTGAAAGTATTTATATACCTTATATAAATATTTGGTAACTGCAACTGAGTAATTCGTCGAAAATATTTATATCAAAACGAAAACCAAGAATTAATAATCACATAATCCAGATTATTAATTAGCCAATCCATTTTCCAAACATATTCCGCACACAACAAAAACATATAATTTAGGAGACACATCCTATGTGGCTAAACTGCCATCTCACTAACCTAATATCCAAAGCTAAGGATCCAATCAAGCACCATTAGGAGGTGGTTGGTCGCGCTGGTAGGAACAGGAAGCTGAAACAAATACGGATACAAACATAAGAAATGTCAAAATGTGGTATTATGGCAATACCGTATACATAATATGCAAATGCAGATGCTAACGCTTAAGGAGACTGAAAACCTATATCGAATAGGAATCCCTCACCTTATACTCAATATCTGAAATCTACGTAAAATTATACTTTGGTGTCTGACCAATGTAAAATTATGCTTTAGTCCCCAAATTTTTTAAAATTTACCAATCAGTCCTTTAAGAGTCCTACTACTCCTCCAAGTAGTTAAAATCTCCAAATAAGTCCCATAACTCTTAGAAATCACCAAAATACAAAAAACATATCTTTGGTCCCTAAGACCCATGGCTTACTCGAGTAACACAAGGTGCTTACTTAAGTAATCCAAAGTATGACTTACTCGAATAACACCAATCATTTACTCGAGTAAGCCAAAGCTATGACTTACTCGAGTAAGACAAACGACTTACTCGAGTAACTCGCTCACCCAAAATTTCTAGAATTCGATCTACTCTATTCCACCGATAGAAATCATGTCTAAACACCCACATTGCTTATAATCAACCTCCTGAACACTAATATACGATTGAATCCATCATAACAACTCGAAATCACCCAAAAATTGACCAAAAATGAGATGATCAAACTCATTTATGAACATCCTTAATTCTTATGATTTCGAGCTTAATCTAAGTGATTTTAAACTCCCAAATGCACGATTTAACAACCCCAAACCATCCTTATAATAAAGAAATCCCAAAATCAAACCTATGAACATTTTACTCAAAACCCTAACATGAACAATGTTGAATAAATGAGGAAAAGAAATATGTAGTAGTGTTATCTTACCTCAATGAATGTCTAGGAAGGATGGGGAATAGTCAGAGATGATTTTGGAGCAAAATGAGAGTGATATGAGTGCGAAATGAGAGAGTGATGCCGAAAGAGTCGGGTTGGGGTATATATAGACCCCTGCCCAACACGTCGACGAATCTGCAGAATTTGCAGTGCTCATTCGAGTAATGTAAAAGCTCACTCGAGTGTTTTATGCCTCGATTCACTTGAGTAACGCTGATTTGGCTTACTCGAGTAATCCACGATTCATCTCATTCGGGTAACACCCAATGCTTATTCGAGTGATCTCTAAAAAAAACCATTAATCACCCAATCAACACTCCATCATCCAAAAATCATAACGAAACCGAACGAAAAACTACAGAGGATCCTATCGAAATCCGATGGGATATTACATTATTATTAATTAACCAATCATATTTTTGAATTTCACTGATGAAGAGAGTAAATTATTATCAAAAGTTTATTTTTTAAAACTAAATTATTTTCAAAAGTTGGAAATGGATTTTAGAATGAAGTTTATGTTGGATCATGAGTAACGAACATTAAGATGCTTCTATGTTTTAATAATGAACAAAAGAATTAATGATGAACAATATCCTAGTCTTAGAGTAAATCATGAAGGAAATCTCAAAGTTGCAAAAAAAAGTGTTGGAAGCCAGTTAACGTATGCAAGGACACGCACAACGTACGTTATGAAATGATAATGCACGTAAATCATGTGTAACCTACATTAATGAACCTGAAACATGATCACTGTATGTTCAAAGAAGTGTAACGTACGTAACCTGGGATTTGTGCAGATAACGTACGTTAACAGTTGTGTAACGTACGCAAAGAAGCATCTAGAAAGCTAAAACAACATTAATTGTACTCCAACATCTAGTTGCTCTACTCCAACGGTCATATGGCTTAGAAAAGCTATAAATACATCAACAAAAGACAGAGAAATGGTGGAACAACATATGATATCATTGTGCTAAAACTCCTATCAATTCCATCCATAAAAAACAAAGATCAAGTTAGAGGCTACATCAAAGAGCATCAAGTCTACACAATCAACTCTCACATAGTGCTTCTTTATTTGTATTCCTTTTGTAAACACTTTGGATGTGGGAAAGGTTCGTTATGAACCTAAGAAAACATCATTGTGAGGGCTTTAGAGGTGTGAGCTAGGAATCAACCTTGAGTTAGGTTTTACAGGTGTGAGCCGTAATCAACTTTGTTAAATTAAGCCATAATCAATCATCGTCATAGTGAATTGGGAAAATCCTAATGGGAACTTAGGTAGTAGACGTAGGCAAAGTTGACCGAACCACTATAAATCGTTGCGTTACGTTTTCTCCCTTCTTTACTCTCACAACTTCATTAAAGGGGCAAAAAAATTTCTCCAACAAGTTGTATACAAAAGGTCTCCGTTCTAGAAGGCTTAACATCCTTGGAGCAAAGATCTGAATCAAAGAAATGGATTTTGGTCCTCCTAGTGCACGTGTTTCTGGTGCTTCTTTTTACATCCCTTATTTATTTGATGGATCTAATTTTATTCCATAGAAGAAAATGATGTATATTTTTATTCAAGCATATGATATAAAGCTTTGGAAGGTGAATTGTCTTGGTCCTAAAATTCCCAAGAATGAAGATGGCACACTTAAGGAGTATACAAATTTCAATAATGAAGATTGAAAGTCTATTAGTCTAAATTCCAAGGCCACTCAATTCTTATATTGTGATTTGAGTCAAGAAGAGTACGATAGAATTTCCTCTTGTGAGAATACCAAGGAGATATGGGAAATACTAAAAGTTACTCATGAAGGTACAACTCAAGTCAAAGAAACCAAAATATGCTTCTTCATGACGATGAGTTGTTCACCATGAAGGATGGAGAAAGCATTACAAGTATTCTTGATCGCTTTGTGACAATCACTAATGGTCTTGCCTCTCTTGGTAAACCAATATCTAGTAGCGAAAAGGTGAAGAAAAATATTGCATTCCTTGATTAGAGAATGTGATGCAATAGTCATTACTATCATGGAGCCCAAAGATTTGAACTCATATGAGTTTATTGCTCTAATTGGCTCACTTATCAATATTTATGAGATTGTGCTAAAGGCAAGCAGGGGAAGACCCAAACATGACAAGGCATTAAAAACTTACACACATATTCAAGAAAAAATGAGTGAAAAATAAACAAGTTTGGATGAAGAGGAAGATAAAGAATTGGAATATTACTCCAAAAGATGTGCTCAATATGAAAATTTGCTAAGAGGAAGAAGAAGAAACTGAAAAGAAGAGATTATAGTTCTTCTTCGAGTGATGATGGTGGTTCATCGGCTAATGTGTGTCTTTCGGCACATTAGGTAATCCTAAACTCTCATTATTTTATTTTTTCATAAATTTTACTTCTTGTTTGATTGTTTTTGTTTGCAAAAATTTTGAATGTATTGATTTGAAAATTGTTTAATATGTGGTTTGATTTGAAATAAATAGGGGGAGAGAAGATATTTTTCTTATATGCACAAATTATATTTGAAAGGGGGAGTGAAAAACTTGCTCATTGTTTAATCTTTTTTATGATTATAAAAGGGAGGAGAGTATTCAATGAATTTGTTGTATTATAAATAAAAAGGTAGAATTTTAAAATTTTCACATTATCATACATTTTCTTGCATGATTCTAACCTTTTGACAAGGATAAGATCCTCAATCAAATTTATTACCTTTGATGTAGCACATAAATTCTTGAAAGTTTTGTCATCATAAAAAAGGGAGAGATTGTTGGATCATGTGTGATCAAGACTAAGGTCCTTCTATGTTTTGATGATAAACAAAAGAATTATTGATGAATAATAGCCAAGACATGGAGTAAATCACAAAAAAAAAAATTCAAATTCAATGAATGTTGAGTTAAGTTTTGATAATGATGAATGCAAAACATCTATGAAGAGATGCAAAGTTGCAGACTTGTTCATATCTGGCTACAAAGCACTTAAAAGAGGATACAAGTCACGTAGACCAGGTACTATGGGCGTAGAAGGCGTTGTAGTGCGTGTAGAAGTATTGATCCAAAATTCAGTGAGCATCAAATGTTGATCTACGCATGTAGAATGGTGTACAATGCGCATAGACAAGTGAATGTCCATATCAGCTAAAATGACTGGTGATGATGTTACGTTGAAGAGCAGTAATATGGCGTAGAAGGAAAGAGCATCATTCTAAAGAAGACACTTACTACGCACGTAGACAAATATGATAGCTAACTCTAGAAGGCGACAAATTCTGTTGAGATGTGTCAGACTTTCAAAAAGAGAATATTTGCTGACAGATCAGAATACGTCAGAACTTCACATGCTACACACGTAGAACGATTGCTGCAGACGTAGAACTAGACGAGCTGGACTATGAGACAAATCTGAGATGCTCATCGGGATTTGAATTTGAATATTCTCTGACACAGCTAGCATAGTCACATGAAGAATCAATGGTGAAATCCTAAACAAAGTCGTCTACGCACGTAGAAGAGGCTACTGCGTACATAGTAAGCCACTGGGTGAAAATGCATAATTTTGGAAGTTAGTCCAATGCACACAGTATGCAGTACAATTCACGTGGATCATGATATTGTGCGTGTAGAACAAGTACATGGACGTAGATGCTAATCCATTCAAGGCAGTGGATACTGGTTCAAACCCTATGCACGTACAAGGAAGATCAAGTGACGTAGAACTCAGTTGGAACATGGCACTATGCACTTAGATGATGTATAATGCACGTAATACATGTGACATCAGTGAAGGACAAACTTTTTATTTGTTTCACAATGGCTACTTCAAGGCTTCAACTACTATATTTCTAAGAGTAGCTCTAAATAGATGTCCCAGAGCAGAAAAGAGTATGAGAGAGACCTTTACTAAAAATTGCTATCTACTTTCTCTCTTCTCTACCTTTCTAACCCATTTGAGCTATTTACTTGCAATCTTATAGTTGGATTTGTGTGAGCTTAAAAATAGTTATACCATTGGGTTGATTTTGTATCAAGCAAGGTTGTTTGCTTAGGGTAGATAAGTTTTCTAGTGAACCTTAGAAAACTAGAGTTTTGGTTTGCTTGTTTTGTCACTAAAACAAGTGGTGAACGATTTTCTAGTTAAACCCACAAAAACTAGGAAAACGGTTTTCTAGTTAAGCCCACAAACACTAGGGAAACAATTTTCTTATTGAGTCTTTAAAAATAGGGTGTAACGGTTTACTTGTTGGGCCTGTAAAAAAAAGTGGTGTAAATGGTTTTCCTCCACTTGAAAGTGAGGAGTTAGTGGATTGAAAATTTTCAGTGGATCTCAAGGAGTGGACGCAGGTCAAGAGGACCGAACCACTACAAATATTGGGATTTGATTTATCTCTCCCTACTCTCTTTATTTTGCTTCATACTTGCATTACTTTGTTTGTGATTTGGTTTTTCTTTATCTTCCGCATTTAACTTTGTTATTTGTTTTAATTGCAAAAATTTTTTTCAACAAAGTTTTCAAATTCTTTAAAAAATCCAATTCACCCCCTCTTC
>CAODLS010211728.1:0-15295 GCA_948243855.1 Flueggea neowawraea | reverse complement strand
GGGGAATGAGAATAGAGGAGAAGGGGAGGGGTGTATTTATAGGTGAAAGAGTAGGTGTAAATAACATTTTTATAATATACAGACCGAATGAAATTTCTAGACAGCCCGTCATCGTCATGGTGTAATAGAATTGAACCATGAAGACGGGCTAATGACAGAAAGGTCGTGTTTGAACTTTTAGTTGGTTAATATTTTGGTCCTCGGATATTGAAAATGTCACAATGTGACCTTCAAACTTGTGGTGCAATGCCACATTGGTAGCTTGGTCTATATAATAATAGTAGCTGAACGGTCAGAACTGACTGTTCACCTAAACTTCTTTTTTTTTTTAATACTAATTAACTTCGGCTATGACAGAAGGATCGAGATTAGTCTAAGGATCACTTGGTGACAACTTTGGAATATGAGGACTAAAATTGAATTTTGTGTTAAGTAGTAATAAACGTGTATGATTTCAAGCAGTACAATTGTCTCACTCTCATAAATCATAATATGCCAATTATTGCGTTTTAATAACTAATAGTTATCAAGAGAAGATAATTTTGTGAATCATATTAATGTTTTTTTCAGTAATTTTTTTTTGTTGGTGCAAAATAAAAAAGAAAAAAAAGACTGAAATGTACTCTTTAAAGAAGTTAATTTTAATATTGCCGTTGGAAAAAAAAATTAATATTGCCTTCAAGAAAAGTGTTCTGCTATCTTACTTGGAACCTTTCCTCTAGTTCATTTCCATTATATTATACAAACAAATGCACTGTTTTATGTATAATAATATTAATTTACAAATTATTTTTATAAAATTATATATGTATATTTTCTTTACTTTTAAAATTAAATGGAGTAATCTATTCTAATTAAATATTATATTAAGTTATGCATAAAGTCATATATATTCAGTCGGCAGAAATTTCCCTAGCTGTCTTCGAGGTTTACTGAATTCTCCATTTGATATCTGCGTTTTGGAAATTATATCAATTTGCTCCTTCCGTCCACCTTCGTTAGTTGAATGAAGTGACGTAGGTGAAGAGATCAACCAAATGAGCTGATTTTCCAGAACATTAATACAAAAATCTGTATTTATTATGTTAATACATCAAATACACAGAAACAACCAAATGTGTATCCACTACACAATACAGTTCCTAAAATGAAATCCTTTATTGCATAAACAACCAACCGTGTGTTTAATTATCACAACAAATTAATAATGAAAATTCAAATTTTCAGGCCTAAATAAATATTGATTCTAGTGCTTGAAGAGAGCAATCATGGAAAAGAAGACAGAGGAACAGACAAGAGCCCCTGAAATTCCCAGTGAAAAGCCAGCTCCTGTGTCCTTTGAAGCTGCTGGTGCCGAAGCAGACTCTTGGCAGCTGGCCAGGCACTGCAGCTGCCAGCACAGCCACCATCAACACAACTACCAACTTCTTCACTGTAGTAGAAGCCATTGTTTTATGTCTATAGAACTTCAAGAGGACTGATCAAGCATAAGATGCAAAAATAATAAATTTGTAGTCGAGTGATACTAGAGTCAACTAGTGCTTAACGGTCGAGAATTTGGTGTAAATGACTAGTAAGAAAGGTATGTGCATAATATATAGGTGAGAAGAGAGAAATGTTGAATTATAAGCAAGAATTTTACTTCTTCAACATTTCTGTTTGAATGTCATAATCAAATATTACAACCAATAAACATGTGGGTTTATTTTGGATTGAACCAATTTAATTAAGCATAAGTTGTCAGAGTGGATCTGAAAAATCTAGAAAGAAATTAAGAGTTGTTATTTTTAGCTAAGAAGTTTCAGTTTCAAAGAAATTAAAGTTGCTCCATACATTAGTAACTCTATTATAAGAGATTAAATTAAGTACCACTATCAATACTTATAATTTCATGAGATTAGTAAATTGAGGAGAGCAAAGAAGAATTAATTAAAAGAGAGAAGTCTACGTTAGTTGGTGCAATTAAAAATACAACCACAGTGTTAATAGTTTGGGTCACCCGTGAAATTGAGTTGGACGTTCCTGTAATTTTTAATGATACAGCGATTGCTTTAATTGAATAGTTTCATGTGTTTTCTTTTTTGAACTGTGGAATAGTTTTATGTGGACAATTATGATAATTAACTTCGTTTATATCATTATATGGAGTTTTTTCTTTTTTCCAAAGTGTTGTTTTTCTATATTGATTCTTACAAGAGACTGAACTTTTAATTTCAGGTTATTGGGTGATATTTCTACAGTGGCTTTAAATCTTTCTTTTGAACAAACTTTATTTCATTGAGAGAAAAAGGAAAAACCATGCTACAATCGACGAAATATAAACAGTGGGATTTTTGCAGGTATGAGAAAATTAAATTAAATTAAATAAAACATATTCTAAACGAAAGAATCAATTCTGTGTGCAGAATTATAAGAGAAATCTAATTGTTACATTCAGGTAAAAAGTAGTTCTTTAATTTTCTTCAATTTAAAGGATCGTCTATGAAATAATCACTATTAGAAAAAAAAATTGCGGTAGAAATTTGAACGTGTTCATGGTGATTTTGACTATTTAAGAATTAAAAAATAATCTACGTTGTATATATCTAGTATACATGGAGATAATTTTTTATCTATAATTATTTTTAATAGGTTGAAAATGAACATCAATACATGAAGATATAGAAGAACTGAATGTATATTGATATATCAACCCATTAAGTACATATATGCATTAGAAGTAAAAATAATTTACATCGATCCCACAAATATTACACACAGATACTTTATTTTTTATTATTCCCGCATTATAAACTAAACAAATTAATTAATAAAGTATGTATAAACAACGAACAAAGAAAGAATCTAGTTCTTGAAGAGAGCAAGCATGGACAAGAAGAGAGAGGAGAAAACAACAGCTCCTGACATCCCCAACAAAAAGCCAGCTCCTGTGTCCGTAAACGGTGCCGGTACAGGAGCAGACTTGCCCAAATCTTGACCAGACACAGCTGTAGCCATCACAGCTACCACCAACAAAACCAGCATCTTCTTCATTGTTGCAGAGCCCATATTTTGTGTATAAATAATAATAGAAGGTTTATGAATAAAAGAGGAGGACTAAGAAGTATTTAAAAGATATGAAAAGGATGTGTTTTGAGAATGAGAGAGGAACAGAGGAGGAGAGTATTTATTTTATAATTATAGGTGATAGAGTCGGTGTGTGTGTGAATTCCTTTTCCGAATCATTATTTGTGTCTGTAAATTTGGTTTAGTGGTGCAAAACAAAATTGAAAAGTTTCACCTATCATTGAAGACCAATATATAATACGTACACTAATTTTAATATTGCCTTCAAATGAAGTGTTCTGTTGCATAACTTGGAACCTTTCCTCTAGTTCAAGCATCAATATTATCGTATTCATTTGCAGTAAATTATATAAACACTTGCACAGCTGTGAAAAACGTCGGCAGATCGATCTTGAGTGATTCTTCAAAGATAGGAAAAGGCAAGAGGCAACTTACGTGAAAAAGAAAAAAAGAAAAAACTGAATTTTGTTCAAATAATATGAAAAGCCGTGTTAACATCTTGTAGAGTAATAGTATCAAACACACGATCAAAATTTTTGATTTCTGATAAGATATAGTATATGAAAATGTTTCTCGGAAATTTTCTGGAAAAACTCAGAGTTCAATTCAAGGTGTGCCGGGTGGAATTTTGGTGTCAACCAAACCATTAAGAAATTGAATACGCTTCTTGACTTTTTTCAAACAATTACTCGAGATTGAGGACATGAATAAATATCATAGAGGTTCTCCTACTTAGTGACATTTGAATACAAAAGGCACAAAGTATATAAACTAACATTGAGAGCAGAAATGACGATATTTTTTTTTTGGTTAAGCAAGAATTACAAAGCTTGAAAGAAAACAATGGAAACTCATGACAAAGATTGGAAAGAACAAAAGATAACTAAAGAGGATGAGTCTCGGTTTGGTAGGGGACGGTACGGTGTTAGAAATCGTTTCTCTCTGATTATAGCAATTCTCCTGAAGAGATAATTCCCCCCAATTTTTTTTTGATAAATCATGATAATCCGGGCTACTATTGATTTGGAACATCCTTATCCCTGTTATCCCGTCATCTCCTACCTGAGCTCTTGGACGTTTTCTCCATGTAAAGATGGACTCTGGCCATGAATTTTGGAGTTTCACCACTAATGACATAGACCAATCACATGCTAAAATATCTCTAAAAATGGAGCTCGCTTCGTACCTCAAACAGCTCAAGAGATTGACCTGCCAACTGAAGACTTCTCCTTGACATTGAGCTCTAATCAACCTTCTGAATTATTCTTTTATTTATCCTTCTAAATAAGCCCTAGTTTGTTGTAATCCCTCCTAAAAGCTAGGAGATGATCCAAACCGTCAATGAACTTAGCCATGAAAGTGTTTGGACCACATATGAAATTTTCCTTTTTTTTTCTTTTTGGTAAATCGACATTTACGAAAATCTTTCTCTATTATTGCATTTTTAGAGTTAAGATTTTCCTTAAAATTAATTGACTTGATTACTTTTTTATTTTGATGAATGCACTTAATCACTTTGAAAAGGAATTATCATCTATTATTTTATAGATAAAATTTTACTTTTAATTATTTATAATTAGTACTAAAGTAATTTTTATTATGTTCATAATAATCTTTTTGGTTGATTATTCCTAGAAAACTTTTAGAGCATTTTTTCCAGTGTATGTTCCTTGGTAAGGAGGAGAAGAGGGTGCAACAGTCGTAGCTGAGAAGAATATATTTTTTTCCAGTGTAAGTGGTAACAATATATTTTTATTGGACGTAATCATTCAGGCCTCTTTCGTACAAATAAATAGTCGTAGCTGATCCTGACGTGAACCCATTCTCATTGCAGAAAGTTGATTTTGTTACCATGCATCACCTTGGTTACCGACAAGTAGTGATTAGCTGAATATAATAGTATCTAACCCAATTAGATCTAGTGATTAATTAATTTTTTTTATTGCGTTATACAAACATGTTTAGCCACTTTCGGCCTCTCAAACATCAACGTTCATTTTCTTTTGCAACACTCTGGTTGTTTTCTGCTTTATACTGATGTCTGTTAAATCAAATTCTTCATTGCATAACCAGCTCATGTTAACAAGCACTTCAATATATGTATAGTTGTTCATCGTGATAGGAGAAGAATAATTTGTAAATAAATCATCTGTATTTATTATATTAAACCATCAAATACATAGAAAGAAGCAAATGTATATGATCCACTCCTCACAAGATACAAATAAAACCATATATTGAAATCTCTTATTCTATTAACAACCAATATATTTAATGTGTTCATAAACAACAAATAATGAAAATTCAATTTTCCAGGCTGAATTAAATATAAAATCTAGTGGTTCAAGTGAGCAAGCATTGACATGAAGATGGTGGAGCACACAAGAGCCCCTGAAATTCCCAGAGAAAAGCCAGCTCCTGTGTCCATTGAAGGTGCCGGTGCTGGTGCAGACTCACCCATATCCTGACCAGACACTGCAGCTGCCAACACAGCCAGCATCAACACAACCACCACCTTCTTCATTGTAGCTGATGCCATTGTTATGTCTATAGAACTCTTAGATGAAAGATCAAAGTTTGAAAAGTTGAAAAAAGATTTATAGTTGAGTGATACTAAAGTTAATAGAACTAAAGAATCGAGAATTCGATGTGAATAACGAGTGAGAAAGGTATATGTTTATATAGGTGAGAAGAGAGGCGCGGGTCCTGTAAGTAATTGTTGAATTATAAGCAAGATTTTTACTTCATCAAGATTTTATGTTAAAACTCTTCAAAAAAAAAAAGATTTTATGTTAAAATGTCATAATCAAATATGACAGGCCAATAAACACGTGGGGCTGAGTTTAGATTAAGGCCACCTAATTGGACAAACGTATCTCCCAAACGTAGAATCAAATCAAGATTTGCTCTATTTAGGTGAGCAGTTTCGGTTTCACAGAGTTTCAAGTCATTGAAATTTGATCTGATTTACTTTTTTCTTTTGAAGAAAAAGACCACCCAACCCTTACGTTGATTTAGGAAATTTTTGTCTGCATGTCTCTACCTATGTACCACCATGAGCAATTTATAGCATTTAATATTAGCGTCAAATATTTTGTGCAATATAAAATACTATAAAATTTAAGTATCAACTGTCAATTAATTTGGTGCATAAACAAAAATTTTCGGTTGATTTAGCTTGAGATCACAACTCAAGTATAGTTTGAGTCAATTATTTAACTTACGGCAAAGTTAATTTTAAGAAATTTGTACTTAAAAAAAATTCTAAAAAATTCTTATTTATTTTCGGTGTGTCCTACAACCAAATTAACAAATGAAACGTGTATAATCATCAAATAAATTTATTATTGGGTGATGTTGAGGTCGTTTTCAGATGGTTGTGTGTAATCACCCTTAACGTTTTGCTAACCTCTTTCTATAAAAAGAAATATTATTTTTTACTAGAAATGATGATTCATAATCAGATATTTTTAGCACGAAAATGAATAAAAGTGATTGCCATACCCTAAATTACAGCAACAAATCCTTGAAGATGTCTGCTGAAACAGGAAATACTGGACAAACTATGAACTCAGGTAAAATCTACTAGATATCAACATGATTGGTATGTTCTAATCATATAGGGCAAGAACAGATCGCGTCCTCCATTTTCTTTCCCCACATATTCCCTCTTTCCTTACCAATTAGCTTGTACTCATGAGCTCATTAGTAGAGTCCATTCCGACACTAAGATGTTGACGGTCTGATTCCAGGTAAACTAAGCAAAAAATTATTAAATAATATGAATGACTTTTGTTAAGATAGCTGTCGTAACTAGTCAAGTGAATATACAGAGAAGCATGCTCTGTTTCTTTGAGCCATTCTGATCCATTCTTATTTGGTGAATGGAAATTCTGAAAATATGCATCATTCATGCCCTTCCTTGGCCCATCGATTAAAAAGTACACAAATCAAAAGACCAAAAGGTGAGATAAACAGATTCAAGAAAATTGTACTTCTCGTAGGAAAGAATCAACAATGTTCCGAGTTCCGGTTAGTTTGGCTCATCGTTTGGGCCAAATTTAGCAATTTTTCTAAAGATCGAGCAACCATTTCTGTAGATTTGACTGATCAGTTTTTTTCATGAGTTGTCGACAGACGATTTCATCGATTGAATACTTAAACTGAGGAGGAGGTGGAAAAGTAACAAAAAATATATAAATCTGTATAATACCATTAAATCAAGAAACTACAAGTAATCAAATACATAATCATATGTATAATAATGCTCTTTATTATTATTCCCACTGTATAGACAAACAAATGAATGCACTCATCAATAATAACTATATAAACTATATATGTGTATATCAATCAATAAATAATGAACACCAAAATCTCTCTCAGATCTCTCGAGACCCTAGAAAAAATAATAATCATAATAAATCTAATTCTTCAGAAGAGCAAGCATGGACAAGAAGAGAGAGGAGCAAGCGACAGCCCCTGACATTCCCAACGAAAACCCAGCTCCGGTCTCTACTGTCGGTTATGGTGCCGGAGCAAGCTCACCGAAATCTTGAGCAGAAACAGCCGCAGCCAACAAAGCCACCACCAACAAAACAACCATGTTCTTCACTGCCATTTTTCTCCAAGATTTCAAGAACCAAATCAACAAAATCAAGAATTCGCCAAGGGATTTTCAAGGATTCAGATTTTCCGATGATTTGAAGATCCTGAAGATGAGAAGTGATGTGGGTGTTGGGGTGCATATATAGGGGAGAGAATACGTGTGGGACATAAAAAGAACGTGGACAGCTGGAGCAGCACGTTGTGTTGTTGAAGAAGTTTCGTGAAGAAGAAAGAGACTTTATGGAGTTTACGAGTCCAGCAAGAAAACGGCTGGTTGGTTTAACAAATGTAATGTGTGTGAACGTCGGTGGCGGCCACGTGTAAGTGTTGGCCTTTTCTTACTTGGTGACCGTTGCCGTTAACCTACTTGTGTGTAAACTATATTGGATCTCCATCCTCGACGTATTTCAATACCATTTCGCAAGCATCTTTCAACATAATTGGTTCGGCCGAAAGACAATACCATGACCGCTAATGTTTACAATTAGAGGAAATTACGCCGTTAAGACCCATTTGACATCAATTATTTCCAGCGGACGCCACAATTGATTGGTTTCCGAATTTATGCCCCTAGTTCATATTAAATACGCCGCTCCTCTTTTTTAAAACGACAACACTTTTTAGTCGATAAGATCAATATGGGATGGTGTCTTCTACTCCTTTGGATGGTCTCTTCTCCTCCTGCAGCCTCTCTCATCTTGGTTTCTAGGTTTATTTTATATATTTAGAAAACATTTAATTAAGATTTTTAAAAGTTTATTTGGGGTTTATTTTGGATTTATTTTTTAAAAAAGTTTGTTTTAAGTTTAATTTTAGTTTATTTTTAAATTATTTTAAAAAACTAATTTCAAATTTATCTAAGATAAATTTTAAAAAAATTAGAAATAAAAAAAATTGAGAAAAAATATAAAAATTAATTAAAAATAAAATAAAATATGGACTAAATAAGAAAAATGAAAAAAGATAAAAATTGAAAAATAAAAAAAAATCCTAATAATTTAAATATAGAATCTAAAATAAAAAAGGATAAAATATAAAAAAATAAGAAAATGAAGGTTTATTAAAATTTTATTTATGGTTATTTTTTGGGTGATTTAAAAAAATGTGCAACAAAACAAAAAAAAATTCTACAATACAACACTAATTAAAAAATTTACCAAAAATGAAAATATAGATATAATATTTACAAATACAACAATTTGACAACTTATTGACCGCGCTTTGACCAAACTATTTAAACTATTGAAAAAGAGTACAACCCGAGTACATAGTACAACTTGAATTTATTGAAAGTGAAAAATTAAGAATTGTGTTTTATTTATTTTTATAAAAAATATTATTAACTTATGTTTCAAATAAACAAATCTACATTTAATGTAAGTGAAAAATTATACTTCCAGGACATTTTCATATTCATAAAATTTATATGTTTTTAAATTTTAGACAATTTTTTAATATAATCTTGAATATTTATAAAATAAAATAAAATAAATTCATAAAATTTTGGAACAACATCTAATCTAAACACAAAACTTACAATTTGAATTTAATCAGATTGTAATTTGACAATATCTAAAATTGTAATTTCACACATTTTTAATACGCCTCACACTCTAATTTGATACGGCCCGCCTCTAATTTGATGTCTTAGTTTGAATTTTTAGCTGTGTCGGCTACATTAATCCGACCAAATCTTAATCATCGTGCATTTTTTTAAAATTTTTATCTTTTTTTGTTTAATCATTTTTCTATTTTATCCAATAAAATAATTTGAATTATACTCTATTATTTTTTAATTTTCATTTATTTTTTTTATTTTCTATTTTTTTGTTCTATTATTGATTATTTATTTTTTGTTTTTTTATCATATTTTATGATTTAAATTTTTTTGGTTTATTTTTATTTCCATTTTTTTTTCATATTTAACACCAGAAAACAACAAAAAAAAAACACCATATGTATCACTAAAACAAGAGAAAACTTTTAATAATAAAAAAAAAAAGAAAGAAAGAGTGTTCATTTATAAAAACAATAAATATTGAAACTAAGATAGAAAAATAAAAGAAGAATAAAAAACAAACGCTAGTTTGCAGTTTAAATAAACCAAAAAAAATAAAAAAGTAAATAGATATGAGTCTCTAGTTAAAAAAATAAAAAATAAACAAAAAATAAACTAAAATAAACACAAGTATATACGTACTCGAACGTATTTCTATAATTTTAACTTTCCAAAATATTTTTTTATATAATTTTGACTTAGGAAAATAATTTCTAAGTTCTTTAGGTTAGGCATAATTAGTAAGTCAATCCTCGTTTTTTTAGCGAACGAAATCATGCCAATCTTGTCCCATCCACTCCAATCGTTAAAGAGATGAAAACTTTCGTAGAGTAGTTCACAGAAAACGTCAAATGTAAAAAAATCATTTGGATCCGGAATTTTTGTTTTTGATTTTTTTTATTTCAGTTTTTGAGATCGAAGAGAGTTTTTTTTTGTTTCTGTTTTTTTTTTCTCTTTTTGATTTGTTGAGATTCGATTTTCTATTATCATATTTTTGTAATTTTTCTTGTAGCACTTAATAAGATTAAGATAGGAACCAACGGTACTTTTCGGATCTGTTTCAAAGCTTTCATTTGTAGTTTCATAAATAATTGAAGTGTATGAATTTGAAAATATTTAGAAATAATTTTTTGCTTCATTTTCTTAAGTTGGTTAGTGGTTGTTTTTGGTTAATTTTTTCTTAATTTGCTCAAGTTGATTAGTGATTATTTTTCGGTTGATTTCTTGTCGATTTTTTACTTAATTTGCTAAGGTTGGTCAGTGGCTGTTTTTCGGTTGATTTTTTTATTGATTTCTTGTTGATTTTTTGCTTAATTTACATAAGTTGGTTAGTGGTTCTTTTTTCAGTTTTTTCTAGTTGATTTTTTGCTCAATTTGCATAAGGCGGTCAATGGTTTTTTTCGGTTGATTTCTGGTTGTTTTCTAGTTGATTTTTTGCTCAATTTACTTTAGTTGGTCAGTGATTGTTTTTTGGTTGATTTTCGGTTGTTTTATGATTGATTGTTTTTCTTAAATTGCTTTAGTTGGTTAGTGGTTCTTGTTTGGTTGATTTCTGGTTGATTTTTTGCTTAATTTTCTTAAGTTGGTTAGTGGTTGTTTTTGATTGATTTTTGGTTTATTTTTTGTTTTATTTAAATAAGTTGGTCAGTGGTTTTTTTTATTGATTTTTGGTTGATGTTTTGCTTAATTTGCTTTAGTTGGTCAGTGGTTGTTTTTGGTTAATTACTGATTGTTTTATAGTTGATTTTTTTGCTTAATTTGCTTTAGTTGGTCAATGATTATTTTTCGGTTGATTTCTAGCTATTTTCTAGTTGATGTTTTGCTTAATTTGCTTTATTTGGCCAGTGGTTATTTTTTGGTTAATTTTTGTGTGTTTTCTAGTTGATTTTTTGCTATATTTGGTTAGGAGTTATTTTTTGGTTATGTTTTGCTTCTAGTTATGAGGTGGATTATCATTGCCCTTTGCTAGCATGTTTGCTTTACAAACACGAGAAGAAAAGGCAGGATGAGAATTTTCAAAGTGATGATGAAGCTCATTGCAAGCAAAAACTCAAAAACTTGAATAATTAGGGATTGGTTGATAGTAGATGTAACTGAATCTTTTTAATTTTTGTTGCAGCCTTGATATTGTTTGAATCTTTCTGTTTTTAATCATGATTAGTATAGTTGTCATTGATTTTTGAGCTGAGCGTATAAAATTGTAGTCCTCACCTCACTTTAGCGTATAAAATTTATAATTCAAACCTTTGGTGGAGTAATGTTGTAACGAGATTTCAGCAAAGATATGTTTTGTGATTTTGTAATTTAGGAGATCTTTTTTTTTTCGTGATTAGCCCCAATATATATATAACAACAGAAAATAAACTAAAATAAACTCAAAAAACTTAGTGTACAAAAGATATTTATTGAACTTAAGAAAGATAATCAACAAATTTATTTTACTTTGATTTTAGTTGATTTAATGTTGTTTTTAAGTTTACAAAAGACAAAAAATAAAAATAAAAAAACTAGTTTATAATTAAAATAAACTAAACAAAAAATATCATTCATTGTTTGGATTATAATTTAAAATTAAAATAAAATAGTTTATAATTAAAATTTATATAAAGTAGTTTATAATTAAAATAAAATAAAAATTAAAATAAATTGTAGAGTATTTTATAATTAAATTAAAATAAACTAAAAAATTAATGAACAACTTTTCTGCAAGAACTTTTTTAATTATTTTAATTTGATATTTAGTATGTTTTCTATTATTTTTAAGTTTATATATTATACATATTGTTAGTTTGTAAAATGTAACATAAAGTACATTGATGATTTTTTTCCCAGTTACATAAAAGTACATTTGGGAGTATTGTTTTAAGGAAATAAATGTTTTTTTATTTATTAGATATATAATAAAGAGAAATCAGCAGTGGTATTATATATATTAAATTATTTTTAAATTTCATAAAATAAATGTATCAAAATAAAATTTAAATGAAACGATGGAGGGAAAAAATAGCACAGATGAAGGCAACAATAGTGAGTATTAATAAATAAGCATATTTTGGAAAAACTAATTAAATTTTTACCATCTAGGGACTAAAATGGTTTATTTTAATTGTTGATTCATTATTTGTGATATTTTTCACTTTAAAAGAAAAAGAAACATGCATTTCTTGTTTCTATAAGTGATTGGCGTGCAAAATTTGAGAAGGGACCATAATATTCGAAATGTTGAAGAAATTTCGTAACCATGTTGTAATTTTTATTATGTAAATGGCCCTTAATGATAATCTTTCTTTGGGTATTGGCCCATTAAAGCCCAAATTCATGATCTGATTGGGCTCGCGCTATCCATAGATACGACTTGCCGTCGACCCCGATCAAAATGTCTATAATCTAGGCTCATCATGTCCAGTGATTGCAGAGACGACAGTTGCGACAAGATGAGTTGTCTCCGTGTCTGAGATTTTGGTCCTATAAAAACACGACAAACCGTTTCGATTCAGTATCCACCGCTCAGATGACCATCGGTCGATTCTATGCCTTGATTCGCCAAGTTTGAACCTACTAATAACTAATTATCATTCTTTTCAATGAAAAAAAAAAGTTGTCTGAAATAATTTGTCATTTTTTATTATAAACAATATTTAACTTTATTATAAATAATTTTTAAATTTATTATTATTTTAAAAATATTTGGTTAATTAAATTAAATTATTTATTTTTTATAAATTAAATATAATAATTATTTATTTATATTTTATTAGGAGATATAATAATAAAATTATTATGTAATATTTTTATTTTATTTTTTATTAATTGATATTTTAGATAACCTATCATATTCTTTTTTAACCTATCAAACAATAAAGTTTATAACCTTAACTTATTATATTTTATCATGTACCAAGTTTTAATTATTATGATGCAGACTCACTGATTTAAAAAGAGGAAAAAAAGATTTTAGAAAGAAGAGGAAGAAATAGAGGACATTTTCATTGATAACAGAAATCACAGAAGATAGAAAGGAAGAAAGAGCAACATTCAACAAACTTCGGCCCCCAACCCATTCATCATTTCCTCATATATACTCTCTCAATAGAATCCCTAACCACTTCCGCTTCTCTCGCTCAAATTGTTATAACAGAATGGAAATGTCTAGAAAGGAAAAACAAAACTTGCTCTAGAAATAAGAAAAGAAAATAAGGAGGAACAATTCCTTCCAGCGGCTATTTAATTGTAGCGCGTCGTTTTGGTCCGTCACTCCTGACTTTTACGCACCGTATCACTTAAGCTGCTATTCCCCTGAAGGCCAATACATTGCGTTTAATCTGGTCTGTACCAATGCCCCACCTCTGAAAGCTTCCTTGTCCTCAAGGAAGAATGAGGAAGAGCGAAGCCTCAAATCATCTGCATACTCCCAAAAAGCTTCTGAAGGAGAGTGATCCTTCCAATGTATCAGTAATTGCACCATGAGGCGATCCAGTATAGCCTGAGGAAATAGGGTGGCTCGAGTGTTAGATATAGGCAAAGTAGTTGAAGCTTGTATTGACTGGTGAGCTGGTCGCAAGAGTGACACATGAAAAACGTTGTGGATCTGTGCCTCTAGAGGTAGTTGTAACTGATAAGCAACCTTTCCAATACACTGTGATCAAGAAAGGGCCATAAAACCGAGGTTGTAGCTTCACATTTCCCAAGTGATCACTACCCTGCTTATAAGCCTGCAATTTGAGAAAAACAGAATCTCCTACCTTAAACTCCTTCTCGGTCCTATGCTTATTATCTTGTGACTTCATCCTTTGTTGTGCTCGAAAGAGATGGTTTCGCAACAGTTTCAACCAACCCTCCTGCTCCGTCAAAATTCTATCGACTGCTTCAACATTAGAATCTTTCGGAAAATAGGGAATGTTCAAAGGAGGAGCATAACCATACAGTGCATGAGGTATCTTTTGCATAACAGCTAACTGATATGGGTTGCCCAAGAGTCTACTCATCTCATTCCCCTGTAAAGGACAATCCTGATGATTAAGAAGACCTTGCAACTGATGTAATTGTCCCTACAAGACAAAACTCATCTGCAAAGTTGTGAAATTCCATGCCATATCTCCCAAATATAAAAGCCATTGCATTCCCAAAATTAAGTCATAATTTTCCAAGGAAAGGATATAAACATCTATTACAACTGTCTGGCCCTGCATTTTCCATGAAAAATTCAGACCTAAAGCAGAAAAATGAAGCTCTTGTCTGTTGGCCCCTGTCACTCTAACTCCCTTCGTTTCCTGCAACTGACAGTCAATCTCTTTAGCTACTTTAGCACTCAAAAAATTATGAGATCTACCAAAATCTATCAATACAAACAGAGGTTGCCCTTTGTAATCTCCATATAGTGTCATGGTATGTGCATTATCTTTTCCCATTAGAGCATTAAGAGACAACTGGATAGTTTCTTCCTCGCATCGATGTCCTGATGTAAACTTCTCATCACACCAGAAACATAATCCTTTAGCCCTTCCTCTCATCCATGTCTCGATTAGATAGGGTCTGGTTTTGTCTAATATTGATTCTTGGGTTGGTTATTGGTGGGTTATTGGGAAGTGGTAAAGGGAGTAAGCCAATGTTTGTTGCTTTTGGTGTTGTGATGGTACTGATGAGGGTAGTAGTTATCGGATTGGGAAGAGTGGTAGAACTGGTCTTGTTGAAGGTGGAGCAATATTGAGTGGTTCCTTGGGCTATGGGTTTTGGTTTGTTTTGTAATGCTGCCATTGTCAGCTTTTGTAATCGAGCTAGAGAATAGGCATCAGCTAGGGTTTGAGGTTTGAACATCCTCACATGCATCTGAAATTCATCCACCAGTCCAAACAAGAAAAAACTAAGAGCCTGAGATTCTCGTACCTCTGCTCTAGAATATAGCTCATCAAATTCCTCCATGTATGTAATACCCCGGATAATTTTTATAATTATTTTGGGATAATTATATTTGGAGTAATTATTTTGAATAATTATTGGTGGATAATTAGTTTTGGGAATAATTATTTTTGGATAATTATTTGTGGAATAATTATTAAATTTGGG
>CAODLS010211698.1:0-20997 GCA_948243855.1 Flueggea neowawraea | reverse complement strand
GAGGAATTAGTCTGTTTGGTTATTGATTTTGGCCTTTTGGCTTAGGAGAGAGATAGGCTCTAGAATTCCTATTAGCTATCTTTGTTATTGTTCATCTTTTCTCAGGTTATCAATACATTCAATCCATTTTAGGTGTTCTTTCTCTTACTGATTTTGTTCTTTAGTTGATGCCTTGTTGATCCTATCATACCACCACTGAACACCCAAAACCCAGATCATATGTTATAACCACTGACTTCTCCCTGGCAAAACTCAATCACAATTTGAAAGATAACTCAATCAAAGCACCAAATCCTGGTCAAACAGAAAAAGGAAAAGAATTGAGTTGATATTCAGCATCCACCATTCACATTGACATCATGCTACACTCTCTTTTGCCTTCCTTTCCCACTTCCCCTGTTCGTCCTCTCTACCAGAAACTTCCCTGACATACACTCCTGCTTCTCTGACATCAACAACCTCAACTGCATCGATTTCTTTGTTTTTGCAGTCTATTTAAAGGGACACAATTGAGTTGTGCAATTATCCAGTGGTTGATATGAGATCATTAACGATGATGACCTTTTTTGTATACAAATTGAAGAATGATAATGGTTTTAGATTGAAATTCAGTAGCATTGTCAGAATTTCAACCTAAGTTCATTGACAAATATTTGTGCTGGTTACCCTCAAGTCTTGGAACAGTGTCTTTAAACTTTCACGTTTTCTTGTTTCTTTAAAATATTTATTACTTTATTTTCGTTGATATGATAGTAATTGGTAATTTTAGATCTCACGACCATGTCCAGTTTGAGGTTTAATTTTTCTCATTTTTACGTTGCATTGAAAATCATGTTTACTTCAAATGAATACCAATTATTCTTTCCATTTCAAAACCTTTAGCCACTTTATGAACGTAAACCAGTGACATGATTTTTCTAAGTTATATATATTTTGTGATTTATTAGGAACCGAAGTGGCAAGTAGGTTGTGTACACTCCGGCAGATGCCATTGCTCAGGAGCTGAAGACTCTCTCACTGAATGAGACTAGAGTACTCTCCAGAACCATCAGTGACTGGTTTCGGCAGTTCGAAATTTAAGCCGGCAGATTATCTGAGGTTAGGTATCATTACACAGAAATAATACATCATAATACACTATCTATAAGACTAGTGAACAATACTGCTTCTTCTTGGAGTTTACATTGATGAATATAAGCTAGTGTCAGCTTGTCTTAGCATATTTCTCTTTTTCTTATATGATCAAAGGCTCTCTTGGAGGACCTTCTGTCTCAAGATCTAGAATACAACACTGTTCTTTGATATAAATTTCCAATTTGAATGATTGATTCATACAAGAAAGGGTTTAAATGAGTTGAGTCTTTCGCTAGTGGCATAGTGTTTGGCTAAAATTAATGAATAAGCCGAGTTTAAACTTGTTTTTGAAGTTCGATTTGTAAACAAGTCGAGTTTGAAGAATGAAAAACTCTGATTAAGAATGAATTTGGACATAATAATTTAGATTTCACATAAGTATATTTGTTTAATATTGAGTAAATAAATTAAAATAACCCGCAGTTCAGGATTCCTCATTTATTTACTATTCAAAATAAGGTTAATGTCAGATTGGCAGCCATCAACATCTCTTAGAGAAGACACAAGAAGTTGAGAATCAGACTGAATAACACAGTGAGCTAGAGCAAAACGAGCAGTTAGCTGAATGTGGTGTTATTGCTTCTTATGGATATTTCAATTTTCAGGTGTTGTTTGCAAACAAAATTTCGATCATATGGATTTTATTTGAACTTATAGAATTATTTTATTATCGTATCAATTTTTTGATAGCCTTTATAGTATATTTATGATTTTTTTAAATTCTTTTTACTATTGAATTTTGCTGTGGACATATAAATTTATACTTGGTTATAATTCTGTAGCAGTTTTGATTATTGAATTCCAATTTTGTAACGAACCAAGAATTTTTACGATAAAGAATTATTTTGATTCTACATTTTCTCATTTTCTCTCTCTATAATTGATTTCCATTCTGACCGATGCATTTTTAAAGCAAACACCCTCTAGTTTTATAGATTTTATTTCATTTCATTAACAAATGAAAGAAAATCTGAATTCATTTGATTGGTGTCATGCGGGTCTGGCACTAATCACTTTTTGTTAAAGTTGAGATATATTTTGAAAGAAACAACCAAGTTTGAATTAGTTGACAGCAAACATGTAACAAAAAATTGCCACCTGCAAAAGGTATGAAGATTTTCTGTGGTGGCACTTATGCAATGACCACGAAAACAGAGTGAAGTGAAGTTTCTTCCTTGAAGCAGCAACATTTAGTGAAGATGATCAAATCCATTTATGAAATTCCATGACTTTAGGCTGCAGTCTTCACTTGTTCAATGAGATCAGCTGCGTCTTGGACAGTGGCAATGTTCTCTGCTCCGCTTTCTCCCACTGAAACTCCGAATTGCTCTTCCAAAGCCATCATTATTTCCACCTGAATCATTTGCATTTTGATGAAGCCAATTGTCTAATTAGTTCCAACGATGGTTAACTTAATCCTCGTTAAAATTATTGTTTGTGCTTCGATTGGTTGAATAATTGTGATTATAAGCTATATATTTTTACCGATGTACTATTAATACTAGAGTTATCTCCAACACTAGGGTTGAGAGTTTAATTCCAGATGTAGCGTATTTAATACTAGAGTTATCTCCAACATTAGAATTGAGAGTTTAATTTTAGGTGAGAGTAACTAAAAATAATTTATCAAAAACTATACATTTTTAGAACGTCAACATGCATGCTTAGTTGTTGTATATTTCATATATTGTGGAGCATATTGCATATTTATCATTACTTAATATATCGTAGTTTTTGTTAATAAAATGTATTCTGTTTATTTTTAACGAAAACTATCTAAGCCACTCAATTATGATGCAATATCTTATTTAATCCCTTGGTTTTAGAAAATCACTTAGTCGCCAGATTCATTTTTTCATCCTCTCTCTTACCACTCTTTCACTGTATCTGTTATTTTTGTGTGTGCGTGTGTTGGCGACACTATATCTGTTATTTTAATTAAACCGAAAATAAAGTAAGGGATTAAATGATGTTGTTTCAAAAGTGAGGACCAAAAGAGACATTATATCATAAATGAGGACCCTTATGGCCAGTAGCCAATATTTTTCACAATTACATGCATGCAGTGTACACTCAATTTGCTATCACTAACCAAGTAGCCAAAAATAGACACTTCCCATGTAATTTTCATTTTTGAAAAAGAAAAACTCGCTCAACCTGTCGAACCAATCAAGACGAAAAGCTTTATATCATAGAGAAGATTTACCGTGTCAAGAGAGTCGGCACCCAAGTCAGCAAACTTGGTTTCAGGAGTAACTGTGCTTACATCAATTGACAATTGCTTAGCTATGGTGCTTTGAGTTTCCAAAGTTTCAGGTTGAGCCTAATCAAGTCAAATGGTTAATTACAATTTGAAAGTACCCACACAATAATGAAACATATTTTAAATAGGCAAAGGAGCTCATGAACATCTTACAGAGCATGAGATTGTCGTCCTGGTGCATCTAGACCGAGTAGAGAAAACGTTAGCTGCCTTGGATGATTGGATTTTTGGCGCATATTTTAGCCCACAAAACAATGGTCCTCCTTGCATTATTAGTTTCTTATGTATGAGTACTTTTTTTTATTAAGGAAATTGATTAGTATCTTTCTCTTTTTTGACGAAATATTACAAGCCTAATTAATTAATCCCGACCCGCTTTTCCAAATAAGTTCGAACTTAAGACATGTTGTCCTGAGTGGAGGTGTCTCACCGTTGAGGCCAATTCTACGGCTCAATTGATTAGTATCTTTAGATAGTAACTAAAGCGAAAGTGTTAATAGACATAAAGATATGATCAAATTGTAAATGCAACTATTAAACATATGTAATATAAAATAGCTTCTTTTCAGATAAGCAATTTCTTTACTAGGATTTTTTTTTGTGTTGCTACCCCTTATCTGCTAAATTTTATATTTTTTAAACAAGCCAAAAATTGATGCTTTAAGCCTGTTTGTTTAGCCAAAAATGCTAGCTTAATTTGTTTCAAAAGTTAGCACCTATCTTGTAACATTTGCACTTGTTTTCTTTTCTTCTATAAGTACAAGAATAGAAATAAAAGTATAACTTACACTGATGGAGAAACTCCTTTGTTGGCCAACAGGCACATTGGCACGGGTAATGCTGGGAAGAGTGGCTATGGGGCATGCAGAGGTCGCAAGGAAGCTGGCCATTATGTGCGCTTCGACAAAGTTTCGACCTCAAAAATACGAGAAAATAATTAATGTTAAAATTATGAGGAAGTGAATTGAGATTTGAAACCTGCAAGTATGGTAGATGATCATATATAGGAGGATTGTGAAAGGCTACAGGAGGATTGTAAGATGCAGCTGATAGTTCCAACGTGTGGTTTGTTTTTTGGCCATGGAGTTGGGCGGTCACTCCCATGTTACCTGTCTGTCTGTTTGTAGTTAGGTCCAAAGAACTAGACGAGGCTTACCAGGCTAAGGACATAAAAATTAATTGGTCAATTTAAAAAGACTTGTATAAAAACATTATATACCTGTAATGGCGATCTTTGAAGTAAACAAAGAAACAAGGCTGCTCGTTTTTAGTCATTAGAGTAATTAATTTTTAGAGTGAAGGAATAGACGAATTCACATTGAAAATCATCTAGAGGGCAACATATTTACCTTTTGTTCTCAGAATCGAACTTTTGTTTTCTATCGATTTAGAGCTCATATAATAGGCTACAAATCCATGCAAAAGAAACAAGCAAAAAAGAAGTAGATTGGCCAGAAAGTGAGCACAAATTAGCCAAAAAAAGTCATGTTTTACATGCAATCTTGTTTGACGAAAATGGAGCTCAAATCTATATTTTTTTCAACCACATATCAAACACACATGCAGTAGGATAAATGGTATACAAAATTACAAAAACCATATAATCACTCTGTATTATGACTAGGTGCATGCATGTACCATTAGAGCAAATTCGAAGCATAACATGTTAAAATAAGTTAGATATGAGCCTTCAAAGTTTTGGTTCATCGTGTGCTCAAATTTTCGGTCGATAGACAATGACGGTTTGGTTTCTGAAGAACAAAAGGTAATTCGCTGCCCTCTAGATGATTTTATGATGTGAATCACTTTCTTCATTGGCATTAGAGCTGTTATCTTATTATTTCCGATTTGGTTGAGTTGCATGTTTTATTCTTAGTAAATATTAATGTTTTTATAATTTCACTTTGCTCTAATAGCATATACACGTATCCAGTTGTGTTAGAGTGTGATTATATAATATTTATGTATCGTTTATGCTTCTGCATGTGTCTGAAATAGTAACTTAACCTTGGTTTATATAAATATGAATGGAGGAAATAGATCTAAAATAAATAATAGCTTAGCCTTCTCAATGGCCAAAGTTCTTGATTGGGCATCCAATGTGATGGGAAGGCTGTGCACATTATTATATCTTTCCATCCATACAAGATCATGATAACTTCATACTTTTGAATATGTTCATAGAATCTTCTTTTTCAGAGAAGGTAACCAGTTGAAGCATCTTGAACTTTAAAGGAATATGCTTCTCCATGATCTCCTTGGTGACAAAAATCTTCGTGCTTTTTTTTCTTCTATTGAAAAACTTCTTTGACTATCTTTTTCTCATTAGCAAGCTCATTCATGCTAAATGTGGATTTTTCGACTGTCTCCACTAAAACCTTGGAGTTCCACTTAAATGTGCTTTCCACTAAACCCATATTCCTTCAACTGCCAAAGGAACTCCGACCCTCTCTTGGAGGAACTAGGCTTCACGGTACTCTGTAATGCGAGGAAGTGGATTTTGAAACTCATTCTCTAGATACAATTGTTTTATAGCTCGGTTGCTCTCCACTTCCTGCACCAGCCCAGAGGTTGGTAGGACGCGAGTCTTGGAATGCTTACTGATGAAATATGTTAAATCCTTGAGCTTGTCTCTTCAAAGTCGCTAAATGGAACGATTACCATAACTACTTTCGTAACTCCTCGAAGTTGCTAAGCTTTGGCTCTTTTTGGACTTTGGTCTGTCTTTGAGCATCTTTCTCACCAAGATTGCTGCCTAACTAAAATATAGTACTTGTCACCATTTTCTTAAAGGATGAGGAACATCGAAGTATTCTACGGCGATGATCAAATGTTGATTTGCAAAAGAGATGACTTCTTGATTATTTTTCATAGACGGTGCAAATTGTTGTGAACTATGTCTCTTAAAAATTTCTAGGCCTATCTTATTGAGGTATTATACACTATAGACCTGAGCCCTTATAATTTTATCCTTAAAAAAATGCCTCAGTAATTTGAGAGATAAAAGTTCTTATAAGTAAGTTTTGACATAAACTCTTAAGCGATGTGAGAATCATGACACTGTAATAGCCTTCTAGTGATTGAAAGGCTTCAAAATAAAACTATCCACTCAAGTTCCTACAGACGACACCGGTTATTGTTGCATTGATCAAACAACAATGAACTTTCAGTCTTGATGTCTTTGTAATATTAAGCGACCGGTAAAACAGACGAAGTAAGAGGCTGGATGTTTGTCCCTTGAGATGACTCCGAAGCTCAGCTTAATGATCCAACATAATATCAATACTCTTTATGAATGAGTAAAACATACTTTTGAATGAACAAGAAGTCTCTGTTCATAGAGTGAAGATAACTTGGAGGTGGGATATTAAGTTCATTTAAAATTTGACCATGAGATCAGATATTTCACCTTTCTTATCTGTTTCTTCTTTAAAGACATGTATTAAATATGTTTTTCAGAAATCTTCTAGAAGTCTAGAAGTTGAGCTTTCCTTCATAGTCCTTCTCTTACAAGGCTTAACACTTTTGTAATTTGCATTTGGGTTGAGCTGAACTTGTTCTTAGTTAGGCCTTAATATGTTTTAATGAGTTTAGTGGCCACATCAAGTTTAGATTAAAGGAAATTTACCCTTAAGTTTGAAAACTGCCAAAATAAAGAAACTCATGAAACTATTTTCAAAAATATTCTCACTCAAACACTATTTACGAATATATAGTTTTTCTTTCTCTTGTTTTTTCTCTTCTCCCTCTCAATTTTTTTCTTCTGTCTCAACTTCTCCACCTTATTTATCTCTATATTGATTGCTATTACAAATTGTCTCTTTAATATTGCTTGTGCTTTGCATTTGGGTTGAGCTGGACCTGTTCCTAGTTAGATCTTGGTATGTTTTAATGAGTTTAATGGGCCGTATCAAGTTTCAATAAGGGAGAATTGTCCAAAAATACAATAAAAAGTCAAAATACACAAAATGACTACACGAAAAACAATTCACAAATAAAGACATAATAAAAAAAACATCTCACAAATACCAAATTTGACTAATTTTTTACCGCTAGTTAGAATGGGGCGTGCTAAAAAGTTTGACCGCAAGTTTGGTCCCGCTTTGATCAAGTACGACAAGTACAAAATGACCACAAACGAGTACAACATCAATAAATACTTATAAAATGTGTACAAAATGAGTACAAACCAAAACAAATTGAAAAACATTTTCAATATTTTTTTATTTGGTAAAATTAGGAGTTCAAAATAAACACAAACCAAGTACAACCATAAGGTCTCATTTGAATACCATATTTTAGTAACACCTGGGTCAAAATCGATTTTGAAATAACAAAATTGAAAAATAAGTGAGAGACTGTCTTTGCTGCAATACCACACAACCCACAAGAATCCATATCACACACACCCCATTTCTTCAAATGTGATCTTGTAGCCAGCTCGTTTTTAACTACTAACCGTGAAACAAAATAGTGTTTAGGGATGCTTTGGTCACTCCAGATCAATTTCCACCACCCAACACAAGAAGATTTTGGTCTAAATTGTTGCCAGGCACTTGCAATTGAGTAAATTTCAGTCCTAGAACATTTTTTAGGTAATGGAGTTTGCCCTGTCAGTACAACCCCTATGAGTAAGAACTAGCTGCCAGGCTGCATAAGTTGTCTCATCACTTTGATCTGAAAGGCACCACCGTCCTCTTCACCACACATCACATAAAAACGCCTTCCTTAGAACTTCAGAAGAAAAAAAATATTTAAACTAGGAAAGATCTCAACAATAGACTTTCCATTAAGCCATGGGTCGAACCAAAAGGAGAAGGTTTGTCTATTGCCTAAGTCACGACACGAGATCGGATTATAATCGGCGTACGAGGAGAACCAAATTGGAAGTCTAACCCATCTCGCACAAGACTCGGAGAATAAGATATTCTACCTTGCTTGTTCATTAAAACATTTATTAAACAACATACATAAAATATAAAACATTCCTATATATATATATTGAAAGATATAAGTATAATAAAATAATATCATAATAAAAAGATAAGTATAAATCATGTGAGAGTAAAACTGAATATCTAAAATACAAAAATACCTAGTAACCCACTAGTATCCAGACGTGGAGCTCTAATACAAAATCAAAGAGTTCGACCAAAAATGACATCAACTAACCAAAACAATGACGCCTAATTGATATCAAGATACCAGACAGTGCTAGAGTCAAAATGAATACCTGAAATGCTAAAGGGAAGGGGTGAGTAAAACTCAATTAGGACATCACTCAAGAGCGCCTTCAGGGCCTCACATAAACTATTTTGAAAACATTTTCAAAAATACTACATACAAATATACTTATATAATATACATATACTCACTACATATATAATACTGCTTGAAAATCCTTTTTCAAAATAGTTCGCAAATAAAGCAGACACCATACAGTCAGAAGAAATAAATAATATCAGATATATATAATAGAGTCAGATATGAGACCAGACATAAACAGAATCAATGTTGTGGGCTAAGTCTGCCCGACAAGAAATTACGTGTGTTTGGCCGGACACACGATCACCATTTTACCTTGGTAACTAGGGTCTTGGTAAACCAAAGGCTATGAACCCTATAGTTAGGTGTCCCATATCCAAATAATATACATATAAAATAGTTTTCTTGAAAAAACATATTCCTTATCTCTGAAGTATTCACATAATCAAATTTTAATTATTACCGACCCGTTAATTAGCCAGATTACAGATATAAGTCCAGACACATAAAAAAACAATATAGGTTCAGAAAGACACAACTCACGTGTCCAGAGATGACATCTCACTCACCTGGATGTCCAGAGTCATAAGGCCCAATCAAGCACCAATGGTAGCTAGTTGGTAATCTCGCCATGGACAAGAACCTGAAACAAATATATATCATAGTAAAAATCAAAATGTAGTACTATGACAATACAAAATGATATGCAAATGCAGACCCAAACTCGTACCAGTGTCGAAAATCATATTGTGATTGAATATGTAATCTCCCTCGCCAAAAAATCGAAAAATCTCAAAAAATTATGATCTAGTCCCTCAACTTTTGCAAAATTACACTTTAGTCCCTAAGATCTCGATAAATTACAAATTAGTTCCCAAAAGTTTGGAAATTTACAAGTCACTCCATAAACTTTAGAAATTATAAATCAGTCCCTAAACTCTTCAAAATTACAATACAAACCTAAAACATTCAAAATATTACAATTTAGTCCTCGTGATAGAAATACTTAAAAAACGCAACAAATTCGCACAAACTAACACCTGACACTCCAATTTGTCTTAATCACCTCAAATCATACTCCAATACAAGAATCTATAATCAATTTCATTAATGGAACTCAAAATCATCAAAAATCCTCAAAAATTAGGCCAAACCCTAACCATTCAATGAACTCATAAAATCTTCAAATTCCAAGCTCAATCCATGTGTTTCTAACTATACTCTATCATGATCAAACATCCCCTGACTCACATTTCATCAAAATCAAACAAAATTTGAACCCTAGATGCAAAATCGGCCTCTAACCTATATTCGAGATTCAAACATAAAAATAAATAAAAGAAGTGATTAGAAGTTTTATCTTACCTCAAGAAGTGTTAAGGAATCAAGGATAGGCAATGATAGAGGTTGAGAGAAGGATTTGGAATGATTTTTGAGTGAAAAAATGGAGTTATGGACGAAAAAGGGTCAAGAGAGGGGTATTTAATAACCTTCACCCAAAACGCATTGTTTCAACGATTTACAAGGGCAACGTACGTCATATTACATTACAACGTAAGTCTTGGAACACACAATGTACATCTTAATACACTCTACATACGTTGTGCAGCTCAAAATGGTGTCCACAAGCTTCGTTTTGCAAAAATTATGATCAACGTACGTCTTAAAATGCACAACGTACATCTTGAAGGAACAACGCACATCTTGAAAGGCTTAACATATATTGTGAAGTATTTTCAGATAACATACATCTTGACATGCCAGACATCATTCCTTGACTTTCTTTGCTTACGCGCAGGTCGAATCATTCTCGGGGCTCCCTAACATTTAAACCCTAAAAAATACATTCATTAACCATCATCAAACATCTAATCATCATCACAACATCCAAGGATCGAATCGAAATTGACAGAATGCTACAGAGAACCTAGTCAGAACGGGTGAAGTGTTACATACTTCTCCCTTCAAAAGAAAATTGTCCTCAATTTTCCAGATAAATCATATCAATAGCCAAAATCAAACCTAAGTCTCCAAATCACAACATATATCCAAAATCTAAACATATCAATCACAGAGAAAATAACTATGAACCTAATAACCTACTAGCTCTATCGTACCTACATATGCAAACATGCAGAGATGAGATAGAATATGCAGAAGTAGAGACAAAAATACTAAAAAATGCAAATGCAAAGACAAAAGGTACCGACCTTTAGGTTTGTAGAATTGAACAAGTACAGGTATCTGCACTGCATCTCGGTCTCCCAAGTGGCCTCCTCATCTGAATGATGCATCTAAATCAATTTCACCAAAGCGATCTCTTTGTTCTGGAGTCTTTTAACTTGTCGATCAATAATTCTTACTGGAATATCATCATAAGGCATATTGGGCCAAACCTCACCAGACTGTGGTCATAGAACATGTGACGAATTAGAGACACACTTCTTTAGAAGCAAAATGTGGAACATTGGGTGTACAAAAGCAAACTGAGGAAGTAGCGCTAGCTCATACATAACGACTCCAACACGAACGATAATCTCAAACATATCAATATATCTTGAGCTCAACTTACCCTTCTTTCTAAATCTCATCACACCCTTCATCGGTGATATCTTAAGGAATACATGGTCTCCCACTGAAAAGTCTAAGTGTTTATGTTTTAGATCAACGTAACTCTTTTGACGACTATGAGCAGTCTGAATCCGTTGTTGGATTATCTTGAGTTTTTCAGTTGTCTCTAAAATAAGATTTGGGCCTAAATGCTCTCTCGAACACTATCAACATATCCTCCAAAGTATGAATCATGCTCAAATTGACCTTCGGTCTGCGGATGAAATGCAGTGTTGAAATCCAATCGAGTACCCAAATCTTCTTGCAGTTTATGCCAAAACTGCGTGGTAAACTCAGATTCTCTATCCTACACTATATAAACTGACACTCTATGGAAACATACAATTCTTTCAATATACAACTTTGCTAGATGTGTCGCTCCATAAGTTGTCTTGATAGGGATGAAGTGTGCAAACTTGATTAATCAGTCAACGATAACCCAAATGGAGTTATACTCAGAAGATGTCTTCAGTAACCAACCTACAAAATAAATAGTGATGCGATCCCATTTCCACTATGGGAGGGGCATTTGTTGCAACAACCCAGAAGGACGCTGATGCTCAAACTTGACTTGCTGACAAGTCAAACATGACTCACAAACTCACTTATATCCTTCTTCATCCCTAACCACCAATAGGCCTCTCAAACATCCCAATACATATTGATGTATCCTGGGTGTACATAATATGCCGAACTACGATCCTCAGTCATAATATCCTTGCGTAAGCCATTGGAAGATGATACACACAACATCTGTCCAAACCAAACGACTCCAGAAGTACATCAGATGACTTAAATTTGTCAATCAAACTCCAAATCTTGACATCCTCCTTTCGAGCCTCTCGAATCCAATCTAACAATACGGGTATTGCCTCAATATGACCAAGCAACACCTATGAATCATCAATCTGTAATCCAACCCCATCTTCCATTAGTCTCTGCCACTCTAACACTGTTGGTCGTCTCTCAACTGAAACAAGGGCTAAACTTCCTATCGAAATTTTACTCAAAGCATCGACAACAACTTTAGCCTTGCCAGGATGATATAATATGGTGCAATCATAATCCTTAAGAAATTCCAACCAACTTCTCTGCCTCAACTTTAGATCTTTCTTCCCAAAGATATACTACAAACTCTTATGATCTATGAAGATCTTAAAAGTCTCACCGTACAAATAATGCCTCCAGATCTTAAGTGCAAACACAACTGTCGCTAATTCCAAGTCATGCGTCGGATAGTTCTGCTCATTCCTATTAAGTTGTCTTAATGCATAGGCAATCACCTTGCTATGTTGCATCAATATGCAACCTAGGCTAACTCTAGATGCAGCACAATACACTACAAAACCACTAAAGCCCGATGGTAAAGCCAACACCGACGCACTCGTCAAACACTTCTTCAATTTTTGAAAACTCTACTTGCACGAGTCAGACTAGACAAACTTAACTCCTTTCTGAGTTAACCGAGTCATAAGAGCTGCAACCTAAACAAATCATGGATGAATCTTCTATAATACTAGGCAATACCAAAGAAACTTTGAATATCCGTAACGGTCTTAGGTCTCTCCCAATTAAGTACTGCCTATACTTTCTTTGGGTATGCAACGATGTCTTCTCTAGAAACCACATGTCCTAGAAATGACAATTGTTCAAGCCAAAATTTGCACTTCAAAAACTTAGCATACAATTGATGCTCTTGTAAAGTCTGCAAGACTGACCTCAAGTGGTCCTCGTGCTCCTCCATACTCCTTGAGTACACCAAAATTTCGTCGATAAAAATGATAACAAGTCGATCCAAGTATGGTCTAAACACCCTGTTCATCAAGTATATGAATGTTGTTGGTGCATTAGTCAAACCAAACTACATCACTAAGAATCATAATAACCATACCTACTCCGAAAAGTTGTTTTAGGTATATCTTCACCTCTAATCTTCAATTGATGATATTCCAACCTCAAGTCGATCTTAGAAAGCCACTACACACCCCGTAATTGGTCCAACAAATCATCTATCCTCGAAAGGGGATATCGATTCTTCATTGTTACCTTGCTCAGCTGAAGGTAGTCAATACACATATGAAGACTCACATCTTTCTTCTTAACAAAAATACCAGTGCACCCCAAGGTGAAACACTGGGTCAAATAAAACCTTTATCCAACAACTCCTTCAATTGAATCTCTAACTCATTTAGCTCTGTAAGGGACATCTGATACAGTGGAATCGATATTAGATCTACACCAGATTGTACCTCTATTGCAATCTCAATCTCCCGATCAGGTGGAAGTCTCGGTAACTCCTCAGGAAATACATCAAAATATTCTTGCAGCACTGGTACATCTTCTACTCTCAACTTTGAGCCTTGAGCCTCAGTGAGCACAAAAGCCAAATATTCCCCATAACAATGAAGAAAATTCTAATAACTTATCTAACAGATGCACCACTAACCCCGCATGTTCAACAAAATATGGCGTGACAAATGAATGTGATGCACCAGAGCCAAACAAACTATATGCTGAAGTACCAGAGATAGATGACGTACTAGTCACTGCAGCATTAGAGGCATGCGCCTTCTGACGAATCAGATGGTAAACCTGTGCCTGATCTCCTCTAGTGGCACTACTCTGACCTATCCATAATTAACCTTTGTTTCTGCATGCCATTTGCTAGATATGTATATGTGTGTGTGTGTGTGTTTGTTCAAATGATGAATGTTTCAATGTTGACACTTCTAATGTGTACTTATACATGCAAGTTGGTAAGATTTAAGACATTCTTATATGTTTTAGACCACTCTTATAGGAATCTAATATTCAATGGCAGTAAACGGAATGCAAATCAAGCATATTTATGCATTCTCAATAGTTTGCGTTATCCTATCAAGTAAACAACCCAAACATACTCATTATGTTCTCTCTCAAATTTAAACCACATATAGAACATATATAAGGGTTTATGTTCACCAAAAATTAGACTCTACGTTGCTTTAATGAGGTGTACATAAATTCTCAAAATTACAGCTTACGTACAATATTTCCATATTATACCTGCTTACCCTTGTTCATATCTACTGTCCATTATACTCATACTCATGCTGTAACAATTTACAGAGACATACTAGACACATAAATAAACAACTTTCATATTTTATACTTTGTTTACTCTGTCTCTAAGTACCTCAAAACAGAGATGTGAATACATACTAAAATCTAAATCTAAATAGACTCATGTTCCAATTAATATGAGTTTATGGTTAATTTGTGCTCTAATCTATTTATTCAACATTGAGACCTAAAATTGATGTCTTCTAATTTTTCTATCAAATTTTCTAGACAAATATATTCTTCTCTTTTTTTCTCTCTCCTTTTTCATTTCTGTTTTTGCTATACTAGATGATCTGAGCACGAAATGATGTGGTTCTCCTCGTTTAAGTTATGATCATGTTATAGGATAAGAAAAAGGTGACAAGTGCTGAACACTTCCATATTTCTTCTTTCTTTCTACTCCTTTTTCTTATGCTTTCTACACATAAGCATGCCCAAACACCCATAGGCTTTTGATAGTAACCAAATAATATTTATTTATACAACTAACTTGATATAATTATGAAATTATCTATTTGCCCTTTTGTCACGACCCATTCCCGGGACCATGACCGGCGTGCGAGGTGAACCGTTTGTGGGAGCCCGACCCATCTCGTACAAGCCTCAAAGATACAAAAACTATACACCCATTTGATTAAAACATGTTATTAAAAACATTTCAAGAAAAATCATATATATATATATATATATATATATGAAATAAATTCAAGCGATAAATCGCAAAATCCAATATCCCCAAATAAACCCACAATCAGCGGACTCTATAACCCAACAGTATATTGGAGTGAAGCATCTAATACAAACAAAGTAGCCCAACAAAAAGGGTGATACTAACCAAAAGTATCTGTCTCACTAGGCGGGGATGTCAAAAGTTGCCAAGTCGAATCAACCTGCACAATAGAAACATGGCAACACAGAAAACAAAGGGGGTCAAACCCAGTGGGTGAGGGACAACACTCCAGAGTGCCTCATACGTGCCTCACAAAGACTGGTTTGAAAACCATTGGAAAACGACCACATGCACGTATACGACAGGAATGTACACACACACACTACATACATAGTATGATTTCAGAAACACATTTCGCAAACATTTACACCCAAGAAAATCACATGCGCATTGGAAAAAATGATACTACTAGTATCATAATCAAAAACCATATATACGTATTATGGGACCGCTAACAATCGTGGTGGGAACATCACTCAACCACCTCGATATTGATTGGTGAGAACTACATCACTCAACCACCGCAATAATGATTGTGGACTCAGCCACTAATTAGGTAACAAATCATGTGTCAGGCCAGGGCACATGGCTATCGACAACCCTAATAGCTGGGTCAATCATACATTGGTATACCAAAGGCTACGCACCCTGTAGCAAAGGTGTCCCATAATCAAAAACATTATCTCAAAACAATCCATGCATTCAACATCATAACCATCAAAACATATATATCAATATATATATGTAATACTTTTCCAAAATAAATAGTGAATATTTTATTGACATAATCCCATTATTTAATTAACCAAATCCTTAGATTAGTCCGGTTTCAAATATATGTTATGCACATAAAAAACATAATCAGTTTTGAGACACAAACTATGTGTTTGAAGCTGCCATCAACTCACCTGGATGTCCAAGCTCTAGGAATCCAAATCAAGCACCGCTTGTGGGTGGCTGCTGGTGTTGGTAAGCACAAGATGTTGTAACAAATATAACATAAGAATAATCAAATATGATACTATGACCATACCCAAAATGCGTGCAATGTAATGCATATGCAACCCTCAAAGATCGCTCAATTTCCCCAAATTAATCCTCAAATTCTCCAAATTAATCGACTACAAAACATCACAATTTGGTCTTTCAGAACAACTGTTTACTCGAGTTACCCAGAGCTAACTCGAGTAAACTGAGGTCTGATTTACTCGAGTTAGACAACAAATTACTCGAGTAAATCATGCTTTACTTTACTCGAGTTAACCCAACATAACTCGAGTAAATTTGAGCTTATCTTACTCGAGTTATATCTTACTTGAGTTAACCAGACATAACTCGAGTAACTCACTTTTCCAGATTATCCAACTCAACCAATTACTCAAATCAACTGATAAAAATCATTCTTAATCCACTACATTTACTCTAATCATCCTCCTGAACACGAATCTATACTCAAATCTATCAAAACAACTCAGAATCTCACCAAATCACCCTAAACCGAGTTGATCAAACCCATTTGAACTCTAATACCTTAGTATGCATAATATTGCAGAAATCATGAGGAAAGAAACACGATCTTACCTCAAGAAACCAAAGGAAGTGCTAGAGAACAACTTGAGAGAGATTGGAAGTGTCTGAGAGAAGTGATTTGGAAGAAATGACTGATTTTGGTTGGTTGGGGTCTTTTAAAGACAAAGAACACCGAAACGCGTCATTCTACTTTTGCACAGATAACTCGAGTTACACAATGATTAACTCGAGTTATATGGACCTCATCTAACTCGAGTTACACTTCTGCATAACTCGAGTTGTATAAGGGTCACATAACTTGAGTTACCTCTTACTCTAACTCGAGTTATCCACTCTCCAGACTCGTTACTCTAGGTTCCAAAACACAAACCCACATGCTCATCAGCATTATCGACTATCAATCTAAACTCCAAACCCTCAAAGAGGATGAGCATCAACGATCATCAATCAGAATTCCAATCGCTATAGGGAATATAGCTGGAACGGGCGGGATATTACATACTTCTCCCCTCAAAAGAAATTCTTCCTCGAATTTTGAAATAGAACTAATCAAAGTCCTTATCAATTCTAGATCTCCAAAATAGACCTACACCAATGTCTAGGCTACCTGCCTCAAAACATAGACAGTGCATACCCAACACTCACTCTACACACACATATGCAACATGATGATGACAAAATATAATGAATTGCAAAGTAGGTAAAAACACAAAAAAAATTGACCTAGGGATTAGTTGCGTCGAACAGGTGCAGATATCTGCGCCGCATCTCCTCTTCGGCCTCCCAACTGGCCTCTTCAACAAAATGGTGCCTCCATATCACTTTCACCGAAGGAATCTCCTTGTTCTGCAACCTCTTCACTTGCCGATCAAAAATCCTCACGGGACTTGTATCATAAGATAAGTAGGATCGGACCTCCACAGAATGAGGTGTTAGAACATAAGACGGGTCAGGAATATACTTCCTTAAAAGTGATATGTGGAACACCGGATGCATAGAAGCAAACTCTGGCGGCAATGCCAACTCATACGCCACGACCCTAACATGACATATGACTTCATATGGACCAATGTATCTCAGACTCAACTTGCCCTTCTTTCCAAATCTCATGACACAATTCATTGGTGACATTTTGAGAAATACATGGTCTCCTATCCCAAACTCCAAATGTTTACGCTTCGGGTTAGCGTAACTCTTTTGACGATTGTGAGCACTCTAGATCCTTTGCTGAATCAATTTCACCTTCTCGGTGTTGGACCAAGGGTGGTCAACATTGAGATCTCTAAGTTTTGATGATGAAAAAACTGCAGAATTTGATCTGAGAAAGATTCATCTACGTGTGTCCAAAGTCACGTACGTGTGTGCATGTCACATACGTCGATATAGTCTCAAGTACGTGAGTTCGACCGTGAACTGAAACAAAAGCTACTGAAAGTTGGGAGAAGTGATCACACGTACGTTAGATAATGTTCACGTACGTCAGAGAATGTCACGTATGTGAGAGGTATCCAAAGTACATGAAATATTATCAGAATTAAAGCGGAAAAATTGAAGTCTTGAATCAATTGAAGGCGTGAAGCCACACGTACGTGTGACATCAAAAGTCACGTACGTCAGACATACAAAACAAGACAAAGATTTCAGTTCAGAGGATGTTTATTTGAATTTCACGTGGATCGAGACAAACAGATGAAGCAACGGTTAAGTGTTGATTGTTCACGTACGCAAGCATAATAACTAACGTACGTCACATTGAACTAAAGTACGTGAGATGGAATTTCAAATACGTGAGATGCTCCGGACTGAAAACAGAAGCTACTGGATGGTTCAGACATAGAAGTCACGTACGTCAGATGTTATTCACGTACCTAGGGATAAGCTATGATCAACGTACGTGTCTGTACTTATCACATACGTGTGATGAACATCAAGTCAGGTAACGTACGTAAGATTTATGTCACGTACGTAAGAAGACTTTGACAGTATATTAAATGCGCATCATTTAATACCAAAATGGCTACATTACACCCTACAACGGTCTAAAATCAAGAGAGAAGTATAAATACATGCTTGGGAGGCCAAAAACAAATAACAAAACATCTGGACATTGAATTCTTACAACTACCAAGCATCAAAGCATTGAATTTCTCATTTATTGATAAACGTGTATTTGTTCTTCAAATTCATTTCTCATTTGCTTGTATCACTAGCTTTTAATCTGTTGGTGAGTGTTTGTAGACACTTTTAAAAAGAGTGATTGTGAGAGGGATCAAGGGTAGATCCGTAGGTTGGTTTTTATTCTTGATCCGGAATCAAGAAACTTTTAAGAGTTCTCACTTAGCTAGAAAGTGAAGTTGTAATCTTTGAGAAGATTGATGGTGAAAATCCTAAGTGGTGATACTTAGGTAGTGGATGTAGGCATCGAGTTGGCCGAACCACTATAAGTTCTTGGTGTTCTTTCATTTATAGCACTTACTTTCGAAGAAAGTTCAAATATTCTATTACCACACTATTCAACCCCCTTCTAGTGTGATTATTGACTCTACAATAATAGCGAAAAAACATGGAACAAACATATGATAGAATTACTAAGGAATAGAGTTTTGAATACTAAAATGTACAGAAGCACAAAGGAATATGTTCTCAAAGCCTGAAACACCATATGCCAGAAATCGCAAGCTCAATCAATTGTCATTGTAATATCCCGCCCGTTTTGATAGGAGTCTTGTAGCATTCTGATTGATTCTTTAATGAATCGGGATACCCAGAGTTATTTTGTACACTACTCCGGTGAGTATTGGTGTTTGGTTGATCTCGGGATAGTTGGTGTTAATGATCCTAAGTTTGGAATGCATTAGAAGTGGAATGTTGTGTGCGTAAAGCAAGCTGAAGGCTTACTACGCGTGTTACAGATCCCTTATGCACGTAAGAGGCGTTTTGTTTTGGAGGGTCATTTGATTCATTCTCCTACGGCGTCGATCAAGTATAATGCATGCAATACCGTGCTACGCACATAGTATCCATGTTATGTGCGTTGATCATATATCAAGGTTGAGAGTTTTAGATCTGGATTTGGGTAGAGGCTGTGGGAGGTCGTTTATGCACATTGTACATTAAAAAACGCACATAAGAGGCATAGTACGTGTGTATAAAGGGTTGCTATGCTCGTAGAATGCTCTTATCTGGGCGATTTTGGTGCAACGCATCATTTAACGCTGAAGGGTTATAAATACCCCCCAACCACACCTCATTCGGCCATTACTCACTCTCACCTACCAAAACTCTCTGAAATTGATTTCTCTTCATCCTCCATCATTTCTCATTATTTCTACTTGGATTCTTGAGGTAAGAACACTCCTTAATCTATTCTTTTGGTTGTTCTTACATCACATTCACCCATTCTAGGGTTTGAACGAAATTGGGGATTAAGTTCAAATTTTCATTTTCTGTTGCTATAGAAGTTGTTTATTGGTTGATTATGGTTGTTAGAGGTCTGAAATGCAAGGATCTAAGTTCAATTTTGGAGGTTTTTGTGTTTCAACGAAATGGGTTGCTTTTGAGATAGGGTTTCATATTTTGATTGATTTTTTGCTAGAATCCGAGTTGTTTCTGATGTATATTGATGGATAGTTAGAAAAACTAAGATTTGAGTTGGGTATAGTGATTTGATTATTTATTTCAATGGGCTCAAGAAATCTGAATTTGATTTTGAGATTTCTTGATGATTTGTTGTTTGATTCTTGAAAAGAAGGTTGGATTCATGTTTAGGAGGTCGATATTTATATTAAAAGCCTATCACATTAATGGACTATGTATTAAATCTTATTTAACACATAAATTATAAAACCCTGAATTATTATTGATTAATCAAATTAACCATCTTAATAATTCATTCATCACTAAAAAAGAATATTTTGTAATCAATCCAATTCGTTCTTTATGTGTGACCCTATAGGCCCACTTGAAAATGGCAATAGGCCTCGTACCAACCTTTAGGCCCAAAGTCCATAAGCGGTATCTAGTAATACATTATTGCGACCCAAAATCGAGTGGTTGTCGATGATCCGAGTTAACCTTTTACAGTCTGATGTATAGTCCTTTTGTCACCCGATATCTCATCTAAGCTAAGGCATGGTCACATGTCAACCTTATATAGCTTAGCGTGTTTCTTCATCTTGAGTAGATTGATATAACAAATGACATTGACAAACTCCTTGATCAATTCATTCGAGTATGCATACATTCCATCAATCCTACTCATCAAGTGGCCAAGAGATATCACTCTTCAAAAGAGGAACAAATCCATCACTCTCATTATCACTCCTCTACATGATTCATGACATATCCAATCATAGCCTTTATT